>NNCF01126735.1:106887-134172 GCA_002313205.1 Laupala kohalensis | reverse complement strand
AATTCTCCTTTCCAAATTGCATTCTTTAGGCATTCGTGGACTTCCACATCGATGGCTAACTTCTTATTTAAAAGATAGATATCAACAGGTCGAATATCCTATACTAAAAATAAAATACTTGAGCGTTGTCTTTCAGAAACAAAGCAACATACTTGCGCAGTACCCCAAGGATCAATTCTCGGCCCTATACTCTTTTTATTGTATGTGAACGACATGTCATCATCCACATCAGACTGCAAAATGGTTCCTTTTGCTGATGACACTAATTTACTATGTAAACACGCCAATGCTCAAAAAGTTTTGTCTAACCTTTCGACTTGGTTCCATGCAAATCGTCTCATTGTAAACACTGACAAAACAGTGTCTATGTCATTTCACAATAGTATCACAAAATCTTTACCCCAGGTTTCTCTTTCTTTAAACGGAACACAATTAAAAACTGTTACAAATACAAAATTCTTAGGTCTCCATATTCAAGACAACCTCAAATGGAATTGTCACATTGACAATCTTAATTCCCAATTAAGCAAATTGTGTTACGCATTCCGAATCTTAGTTAACGCAGTTAGTCCACATATTTCCCGTTGCGTATATTTTGCAAACGTTTACTCCCATTTACGTTACGGCATTACTTTCTGGGGTAATTCCGGTCAGAGCATCCAAACTTTCAGAATTCAGAAGAGGATAGTTCGGATAATTTGTAAATCTCACCCCCAAAACTCTTGTACACCTTTATTCAAGGAATTAAATATTTTAACACTTCCCTGCATTTATATTTATGAAACGGTCGTGTTTGTTAAGACCGAATTACTGAAGTGCCACCCTTGCTTTATACGAAACAGTCTCGTTCACGAACACTATACACGCAATAGTAGTAATATTCATCGCCCTAGAGTGTCAACCACTCTTTGCCAAAAGGGACCATACCATTCGGGAATCGTTCTATATAATTCCCTGCCCAAGAATATAAAAGATATTATGAAATTGAATATCTTCAAATCCGCGGTTAAAAACTACCTCCTGCACCAGTGCTTCTACACTGTAAAAGAATTTATTGATTTTAACAAAAGTTAAATTCGTCTTGTGCTTTATCACGCCATTGCTGTAGTACTTTTTAAACAACTTATAACAATTTCAAAAACTATTTTCTTGCATGATTGTGTTGTCTTATGGCTCATATTAATTTAGTTTTATGTGTACTCAACATTGGCACGTTTGTGTACATAAATTCTGTAGCCCCATCCTGGCCCGGGTTTTTCTCCGGTTTTCCTTCGGGTAGAGGCGGATTTATCATACAGGTTCTCTAGGCTTTGTCTAGGGGCGGGTCTATTGTAACAATAAATCGTGAATTTAGTGTTATTTCAATTTTTAAGCACTATACTCAGAATAATCTATAGTTCGATAATAACTTGTACATGTAAATTTACAAACATATTTGCGTTAAATTACAAACATATTGACATTATATATGTATTATAACTCGCAGCTAACTTTTTATCTTATCTAGGAAATTTGCTGAAATTTTTGAATCCGCCTCTGCCTTAGGGCCCTAGATCGGAATTGATGGGATGGTCCCTTGCTTGCTTCCGGAGAGTAAATTAGTTTATTGTACTCCATGTGGTCATACGCAGTCTGTACTGTTTTTGATAATAAATTTATTTATTTATTTAATCATTGTTCAAAAATATGCGTGGAGGAAAGCGAAATTATGCGAGTAAACTCGCGATACGCGTTTTATGCGATAACAAAACACAAAAGATAGCGAAAAATAAAAGAAGAAGAATTACAAGATGAGTATACAGTCAGCACAGAATTTATAGTAAGCTCTAAATAAGAAGCAGATAATTCCAATTGACTGAACCTAACATTGGTGAGATGTATTTCACTATACATTGTTTATTCTGTATGCTAGTGAATCAATACTCTTTTGTTACAGAATTTACAGTCTCCACCAGGTCTCCACACTAAGAATATTTTGTTTTATTTAAGATCCGTCAACTTGAAATACGAGTTCTATCCTCACTCCGTCTTCTCGTACGCTTTGCGACTTCTTGCGAATGTTTCTCACAGCACCACGTCGTTGCGACAAAAAAGAAAAGAAGCTCACCTATGGTATGTTCTCATATTATCAGACCACTGTGGGGCCAGTATTTGTACTAAGTATTATTACATTATCGTTTCGGGATCTATCATCAGTGCACTCAACAATTTCCCCATCTTTTATTTTTTTTAAATATTAAGTCATCTATAAAATATGGAAAATGAATAATAAATGTCAATACGAGTAATACAAAAAATATTTTAATAGTTTATAATTATACGAAAAAAGATTATGTATTACAGTCACGTTATTATAATTCGAATCTGCGTAAAATACTTGATGTATTTATCGCCGAATAGCCAAGAGACCACTGTAGCCAATGTAAAATACTCGGTTATTCTACAAACACAGTAACTGATTTAAGTACTCTCATTCCAGAATATTTTAAATAAATTTTAAGAACAAAGCAAGTAATATATATTGTTGACGTTCCTTAATTTTTCTGACATCTATTATTGTACTGATCAGTCGATCTTTTTATCACCTTCCGTCTTATGACTAATGAATGTCACGAAATTCTCTGGTTAAGTAGACCCTCAAACCCACTTGTTGGTATTGTTATCCTTACAAATACAAATGATGAGAGTGATTATGAAGGTAAGAAGTCAATGTCCCTTGCTTTATATGTACGTTTTATAACAACTTAAGAAAATTGATTAGCACCTTCTTAGCATTGAAAAATAGGTTGTGAAAATTTCTCATTGTAGTAGGGGACGTCTGCAGGTAGAGGAAGGGCGTCAGAATATTTGTGCAGTACGCAAAAATTTCTTGAAGTTCTGATTCCACGGTTTCAAATCGTTGTAAAATCCACTTTTTACTCATAAAATTGAACCTAAAACATGAGGCTTAAGGAGAAACCTACTACTGAAATCAATTGATCACACAGGTTGGTATTTTAGACAACATTCAAATATATTCAGAGAAATTGAAGAAATGGACAATCAAAAGAACAGAGTTGACAAGCATCAAAGCTTCAAAACACCCTAAAAAATGACTACTCCCGTTAGAAATGATGAGGGTAGCGAGAGAGCCGGTGTTGGCATGATACGTACCGCAAACACAGTGACATCTTGTGAGGTCTCGGGTCATAACGAACAACCTTCGCTTCCACACTTCACCGCGGAGCCAACGAACCTCCGTCTCACGGGAGTCTAACTTCAACGAGCACTTGTTGCTCCACCTCTCACACTCTCCACCATCCACCCTTCCATCAATCTGTCATCCCCCACTACCTTTCACTGGTGGCAACCACTTGCAACACACATTTGCCTCCTATAAGTCAAGTTCAAAATTATGTTGATTCTTCTTCCAGTGACGTCAGGTCTCGAGAGCCAGATGTGTCCATACATATATTCCATGCAACTGATATAATTTTGAACGTAATAGATCAAACTTTCTACACACGTCAGTGTCAAATGGTTTGTTTATGTAAGAAGAATATGGTGAAAAAATGTTTTTGAAGGAGATTGAAAAGATTGGTTCATCTCATGAAAACAGAATGAGATCGCATTTGACTGAATTGTTAGTCTAATTCTTTTTATTATATGTATGGAGAATACCTCTTAATTTGAATGGGATGGAATGGGATCGGGAATGCGGTGGTAGAATGAAAATTTTTAAAAGAAATATCGCCACCAAAAGCCTCAAAGCTGGATGGTTTCTGACAGTATTTCATCACCAAGAGAGAATAATATGACCTCTAAATGATAATTTCGTAAATTTAGAGTATAATTTTTACACTATACGTATATTTTCTACACATAACGTAAAAGTACCCTAGGATAAGAGACAGTGTGGTGTGGTTGATGTGCTGTTTTAACTACTCTAAAATATTTCGTAGACTTAAACAGTAGCATAACAAAAATTCCGTACAAAGCCAGGGCGAGTCGCTAACATGGTCTAAGTGACCTCTGCATAATTGTCTAATACAGAGATTATTATAACAAAACTTTCACATATTTTCAGTTAATACGTCACATTTTTTAGAAATTGAATATTTGTATACTATATATACTACGAAGCAAAATTAACGACGCACTTACTTCATCTCTCAATGACTTCTACAGTTTGAAATATATCGATTTGAATTCTTGCGTCAAGAACTCCCAAACGTTTATTACAGTTTTCCGTTACGGGTGATTTCAGTGCCACCCCTTTCGCACTTGGTGACTAGCTGAGTCAGAGGGTGCAAATGTTACGGGAATAAAGGAAAAAATACGCTTTTAAATATCAGGGAGGGGTAAAATCGATTTTACAGACAATTGAGTCCGCTCGAGAAGCAACCCATCTTCGAAAATCACCTCCAACTCCAAAATAACTTTTCGGAATATTGTTGCTTACAAAATAAATTTATATCAATTCCCTACATGCATCCCCCGCATGCTCGATGCGTATCTTCCAAACAGGTCTATCAAGACTATGTCTGACAATCCCGACTGCCATGTTGGACATGCCTGCCGTATGGAGTTAAATGATTAGCTGTCATTTTTCTCAGACGAACACGGGAAACGACCTTCGCCTGTCTTAAGAGGAACGCCGTCGACGATCGCAGACTGAGACAGCGCCCTCTCGTTGAGAACATCAGACGACCCAATTGGCCCTTCTTTCCAACAATCAAAACGACCCATTAAAGCGATTGGATAATGGCGTCGGCGATTGGAAGCAATGCAGACAGAGATGTAGGTGATCGTAAACAACATAACCAGGTATAAAAACTCTGGAACATGGGCAATTGGGGACATGATTCTCGCAATGTGTTTCGTAACAGACGATCGTCAAATGACGTTAGTGCATATTATTCACCACGATGGCAAACGATAAAAGCACAAATTGGAAATTAATTATTCGTTTTAAAGATAATTTTATGCAAGAAAGTATTGATATCCTCCGGTAATATTATGTATTATTATTTAATTATTATTAATTTTTATATTATATACATATAATTGAAAAAGTTTTAAAGATAATAAAAAATAGGAAATAGAACATAAAAGTCACTCACATGTACGGTCAAACTGTTTCGGCTTTCGCCTTCGTCAATCACGTAGATAATCTGATAAATATATATCAAGGACCACGGTAAAAACGATAGTGAGGAATAATTCTACGCAGTTTTACTATTAGACACATCATGAAATAGGATATGAAATTGGTGGGAACGTTTAGATATAATATAAATTACCGTATCCAATATTACAACTGAGGTGGTAAGTCGCAGAGCGTTCTTGTCATATGAATTGAGGTCCATTGAATGGAAAAGCAACAAATATTTTCTGACGCCGCCGGGAACCAAACTCAGGATATTTCCACAGCACGTGAGCGCACTACCCTTGAGCAACAGAATTGATTCGAAACTTTCGAATATTACCAAAAACTGATTAGTGAGTAGCAATGAATAGTAAAAATGACAAAAGAATGAAGGACGACGATGTAATTTATTCTGTACCATAATTGGAATAGCCGTGGTGTAACATTTCCTTAGTTATGAGGCAAAGCGAACCTCAAAGGGGAGGAGAAGGTTGCATGGCTTGATGACTGGCTCCCTTCGGAGGGTATTCCCCGAGGACGTCGCCGTAGCAAGCGAGCTGTAACGCAAGAAGTTTCCACGCGCACGACGGCGACTGGGGAAAGGGACTTACTTACAGGAGCAACATTACACTAATGTGTTATTTGTCCAGTGACTCAAGGATGTTTTAATGGGGTTAGTTCCGGAAGAGGAGGAGTTAAGCCATGTAGATATTACAAGTAAAAGGCGAGATAATTGTTTATCTAGTTGTTTCTTTCATTTGTTGAGATGGACTCAAAATCAATACAAAATATTATAGGTATAATATTTAGTATAAAATNATATAAAACATGCTGTTTTCAAATTGCATTTTCAGAATTTTATTCAAAAGAAGGCTGCAGCATAACAGCTGAAACGTTAATTTTTTCACTCTATGACGTGTTTCTTTCACTCCATTCAACCGATTAGCCAAATGCTCCACACAACATGTACACATCATTTAAGTATACTAGAGTTCATTATTTTTCATACTACAGTATAACAAAACCTGATGATCGTTCACAAAATTGAGTATTTTCGTTCATGAGTTTATTTTGCGATCACAATTCTGCAGCCTTAAGAAAGAAATACTGAGAAAACACAACTTCGGGTATACATTAAGATCATTTTACCTCTCTCTGTCTCGAGATGTTTTAGTGCGAGGACATCCTTCCATGCTATGTTCCAAATTCACTTACATTCCCTGAGATAAACTATTCGGAGCAGCCGTTCCCAAGCCAAGTCTCAGGGTACCATCTAGCCTCCGGCGTGTATCCAATATATCTGTGTATTTCTTGTCGTTCTCTCAGTCATTTATTTGAAAGTTGTGATAAAATGTAAGTAGAAAACTGGCTCAAAAATAAATAATCTGGAAAAAATTAATATTTATTAATTCTTTTAATTTATTATGTAAAGTCCTGGTGTGAAAGGGAATAAAATATTTCTAAAACACATTTTAACTCAATGTACTACGATGACGTCCAGAATTTTTATCGAGGCACATAATAGACAAAAAGACGAAATATTTTATTACCCATTGCATAGTTTTAAAGCCGTTTCTATGTTTTGAACATAATTTTTCCATAATTTGTCCTATGTCGATTGCAATCTTCTAAAGTTACTCAATCCCAAAGGTAGAACCCATATTCAAAATTAGACTAGCTGGTATAAATATTTATAAATACCACAAACATTTTTTGTCTTTCTCCATCATTTAGAGAATTATTTCATTAAATATTTTGTATTAAATGAAATGGTGATTAAAATAATGGAGGATCGAATCGTACATCTTTTCATTTGTTAGGCTACTCAATCCTACATACAGATTGTAGTCGTAAAACTATGAGTTGAAATGAAATTTTAATTTCTTTTAACGTAGAATTGAAATATAAAATATTTTTCCTAAAGATTCTAATAAACTTTAGCTAAAACCTTCGAGACAGAAAAAGGTTTGAGTGAAACTGCAACCGATTAGAGCGGAAGTGTTACATTCTATTCCCGTGTATGTCAAATGTTATTTCAATCAAACTTCGTGAGAAAATTCCGCTCAAAGATATTAAGATAATATGTTACAGTTGTCATGAACTGATGTTACATTGCACCATTTGTACAATGCTTTCAGAACCACTACTCAGGGATGGTATGGAAGTGGCAATAAAAGTAATGAAGAACAATGAATTGATAAACAATTAGTGGTACATATCTGTCGGTTGTCGTCTGATGGTATTTTTTTTAATAACTTCATAAAAACGTACCTAAAAAAATTTAAAATAGCATATTTTTATAAGTATATATTGGAACTGTTAAATGACACAGGTGTCTCATTCATTTGTAACTTTACGGCATGTGGAAAGAAGGAGTAAATTATCCGAAAGGGGCCATGGAAAGTGAAACCTCGCAAAGGCTCTCTCATTGCGTTACTTCTGCTTCCGTGTAATTAGTGGTTCGAGATGTTTAGAGATCAAGTACAAATTGTAAGCATTCCCTTGTTACAACTCTCGTGTTCGTGTCGTAAATGGAGCCCAAAATGCGCTGTAAAGCAATATCCAAGTTTCTCTCGATTTCTGTACGTATTCCACACAACACAGGCTCATTACGAGCATTCACAGTCCTACTTGCACGAAAAGACACAAGAAGTCAATGGAATATAGCTATACTGTATTAACCTTTCAATTNACAAGAAGTCAATGGAATATAGCTATACTGTATTAACCTTTCAATTCATTACTTCGATCAATACCGGACGTACCAGGTATATGTTTTTTACAAATATTGCAGTAAAAAGAAAAAAATAATTCTATGCAATGTCATTAGGTTAAGTTCTCCGAGAGATAGATACACATAAAAATAGATCCAACAGGTATTTTCTTTCATGAATTTCAATTCGAAATTCTATTTCTTTCTTCAAATATTGTTTTTTGAAACACAAGAAGAGACAAGGAATAAATTGAAGATAAAAATTTAACATACCTACCAAAGAAACCACATAGAGGGTTTGAAAGGTATCACATTAAATTTGAGACAATAATACACAAGGGAAATTTTATGGGTTCCATTTTTATTTAACCTCCACGGAAATATAAAGGCATTATAAATGTTTCTAGAGTCATTTTTTTTCTAAGAATAGAGAAAGAAAATACATCACTGGTAGATATGAACAATTCTCGTGTAAAGAGAAAGGATATGTAACCCCACACTATTTACTCCCCTATCCCTGAAAATCGCAGCAAATCTGTGTATTGTCATGCGCGTCAAGTTCGCTCCGTGTACGTGCCAACTACCTCAAACCATTTTCGTTCCTCTACTCCATTGTCCGAGTAAGGGTTTTGAAAGTCACCCCGCGTGTAAACACTCCTTTTGAAACATGTACACTTTCCACTGAGCTACGTTGAACTTCGTAAACTTGCCGTGTGTTACACCAGTGACAGGAAAACAAAGAGACTCTTTCTCCTTTGAAATCATCCGACGTTTCATTTCCACCCGGCTGAGACGAGTCAAAGTGAGAGTAGTAGTGCGGGACATACGTCGAGGGTAGCAGATAAGACATAGATTCACCGCATTATGTAGATGACATTAATTTCACAGCCTTTATTATTACTGTTTAACTTGATAAACGTTAGAAAAATACGCCTAATAAAGTAGCATACCTCGATGCGGGCAATAAAAATCACGATTGTCAATAAAATTTTCGAATATTTTAGCAATTTATGGGTGCAGTCAACACAACCAAAAAGTTCATATACCTACGAAACTTACGATGTCCAGTGATTTGGATGTTTTTAGATTAAATTCAGCACAACCAACAATATAAATGTTCTGTTCCTCAAAGACACTAATAACCCTTCATATTATAAAACAAGAATCTTAATAGTAGAGTCAATAAATAAAAATCTACGCCATATCAATTTTTATTAAAATATTAAAAATATACAACAGGACAATCAATGTTTTTGTTACCGTTTCCTTTCAGGTACCACAATTTCAAAAAATAAATTCCAATATTCCAATTTTGCTTTGAACACGTCCTTTTGTCCCCGATTTTGTTGAACACACCCCTATTATAAGACCTATGAGCTACGATTTCTAGATTTTTGTATGTTTTTTCACCTCTAATAATAAATGTAACTTGAAACAAGATAAAGGAAGCAATATACGCAAGACGAAAGGAAGAAAGCAAAGAAAGCAGTTATCGCGACAAAAGATAAAGAAAGCAGAATACGTAACGGATTAAATTCAAAATACTTCAGAAATATTTTAATATAACTATTAAAATTTTAAGCCAAGAAAATATAATCGAACAAAGAGAAGAAGTGTATCTTTGACTTTGTTTTAATGACAGACATTTCATTTCACCATCAAACAAAAAAGTACGAGCATGTATTTTAGATCAAGAAATTGTAAAAATATATCAAAACATATAGAACATTCTCACAGTTTTGCTATAAATTCAGTTTAATTCATAAAAAAATTCAAATTAATGTTATATTCATTATTGTTGTTGATGGTTCGATTGAAAATTTAATTAACCATCAGATTTACATTGTTTCTTCAAACAATCAATACTTTTACCATCTTCTTAGTAACAAGTAACATAAAAAATGCAATAGCATTGTCAAATTCTTCTTCCGTAGTAATTTTTACATGACCTTTGTCTTTAGAAATATACTTGAATATAAATGAATCAAAAAATTTAATATTTTTGACCCCATTCAATTAATTTTTTGTGGGGCTTTACGGCTCGTCGACATCGAGGTCATTGGAGCCTTAAAAACTTGTACAGGTAGGGAAAATGCAGTTACGCACTAAGGAGAGCCAACATGACTCTCCCCGCGTGTGGGACTCGCCGAATGACTCAACCATACCCACTAAAAACCCTCCTGAATTACAACATACCAAAACATTACTCAAAACATACATCAAAACATTGAAGACGAAAATGAAGGGGGACAAAGAATGAAGGGTAGGACAAAAAATGAAAGGGGGGGACAAAAATGAGGAAAATGAAAGCTACCCTAGCCCTAATAGCGTCGGGATCGAAAAGAACAACCAAGGAAGGTAGGAAAGAGAAAGGAAGGAGCCTCGCACAAGTAAGTGGAAATAATGCCAGGCTCAGCTCGGGGCCCCGTGTTTGCCAAACACGTACTTACTAGATGTAAGTCCCCTGGGGAAGGGGGGGCTTCAATTAATGATACAACACACTATCTGCTATTATTGGGGAAACAGTGATATCATACCATTCCCCAAAAAGCATATTATAAAATTAATTGTTATTAACCAAACAACCACAACAAGAGAGCTTCAGAAATTCCATCATTATCTACTGTTCCCCAATGTTAAATCCGACCCCATTGTGTCTTACATCAGCATACCCAGTTACGCTCGTTCCTTTAAATATGAAATAACGTAATTTGGATTGAGGTTAATATCTACTGAATAACAACCAAATAATATCATTAAAACAAATTAATTTGCAACAAAATATGAGATGATACATTAAGTTTGTACACAGTTAAAATAGAGTTATGTGTAATGACGCAAATAAATAGAATCATATAACATTATACGATTAATATTGGCGATAATGCTTGTTGTATTTCAAATATATTTTTATTATATTTGCCATTCTGTAAATTTGAAATAATAATTTTTGAACATACATCTTATTTGATATATTAATACAGTTAAAAAATGGTGATTAAATTACTATAAGTTAGTTAAATTTGTAAATAAGAATGTGAGTAATTATTAGAGTCAATGGTACAGAACGGTTGGTTTAACTGAAGAGTCAAA
This sequence comes from Laupala kohalensis, assembly GCA_002313205.1. NCBI lineage: Eukaryota > Metazoa > Arthropoda > Insecta > Orthoptera > Trigonidiidae > Laupala > Laupala kohalensis. The sequence continues at coordinate 123,238 of NNCF01126735.1, read as the reverse complement.
TGAATTGCAGGATAACGGATGGTAGCAGTAGATATTTTTATTCTTCGGCATTAGATTGATGGTGTTTAGGAATTGATATGTTCTTTATTCTGGATACTTTGAACTGCCCTTAAAACAGTACGACACCCGCATATTTGAGATGTGAGATAATGGTGCCATACGTAAGCAGTGCAACAAACCGCAGGAATGTGAGAGAATGGTTGAGAACGTTACAAAAACGAAATAACCTTGGAGTGAAAGAAATATATCAAATATGTTTAGCGTTTCACAATAGGAATTAAGATTCCCAGAATAGTACAGAAGGCTCCGTGGCGCAACGGTAGCGCGTCTGACTCCAGATCAGAAGGTTGCGTGTTCAAATCACGTCGGGGTCATTGAATTATTTTATACATACTTGGATATTTTTCAATATAAGTCACACACCATCACATTTCTCAGAGACACAATAGTCTAAATGCTTTTGCTACAAAGGCATTGGAAAAGTATTTACTTTGTTTATTAATATTGTCTTACGGCTATGTTCAGGCCATGAGGTATGTTCTTTGAGATAGTAAACCACTAGATTCATATTTGATATTTATATACCTAAGAACACCATAATCAAGTATTTTCGGTTAATATTTGGGTACAAGTTGAACATTTTCACATATGGACAAGGAAAATCGGGAATCTGAATACATTCTTAGTGTTGGTTTACTTAAGACCCGGGATACATATTGAAATATTTTAAATATTTGAAACAAAACCTCTCTCTTCTCATGGTTTTTAATATGTTGATTTTTCACAATGGAGACATCCTGAAAGTGAGCTCATGCGCGCAGTAATATGGGGGTCATAGGGGTACTATTAGACGATATTATCTCAACATTCTTTAAAAATCGAACACAGTAATTAACAATTATAAGGGACATTGACGCAACAGATATTTGAAGATGACGTTTAACCCGCACGCGACGATATTCCACAAAATTGTTGTTAGATTCTCACCTATCATGTGTATGGTATTTCGAAATTGAATTTTTATTGTTCATGAAATAGTATTTCTCTGTGTATTATCAGAACAAAATTAACGCACCAAAAAAATAAATTTGCAATATTTAAAATCATCCCACAGATTTATTGCTATACTAAAGATTGTAACAGAAAAATAACTTTAAACAAAAAATCTCTATTCTTATTTTTATAAGAAGATGAAGAAATGACATTTTGACGTATTAAGATTGCAATATACAATACGAACGATTTTGACGTTCAGAACAAATTATTGATTTTATATTATGTACTTCTTAATAATATTAGAGAGGATTATATTTTTCATACAACGCAACCTTTGTTACATACTATGTACATACAACGTTACATATAATTTTGTGAACATAAAAATGATATTTTAATCGGTTTGGTAACGATCTAGAATTTTACCAGAAATTATGTAATTTATACGACGTTGGAATGTATTTAAGTCCTTATGTAGTATGGAAATATGAAACATTTAATTTTGTTCTCCAATATTTTACACACACATAATTGAAACATTCTTTCGCGCTAATTAATGCTTTATCGGAAGGGGAAATATAGCACCGAAAGGTGAACAACATTTCTGAGAAACGAGACTTGTGTATCTTGGAAAAGTTATCACAGATTTTAAAAATTCAACAATATATGAAGTGAACTAGAAGTAACGGTTTCAAATACCTGCACATCACTTTTTTCACCCATCTGGTTTCTAGAAATATAGGCATACAGTTATGAAATAGGATATAAACCATAAATAGTGGGAGAGACGTGGATATAAAATATTAACAACGATATCACAAGAGAAGTACATATTTTGAAGGTGTCCAAAGAATTATTAGAAATAGTTAATAGTAGTAATATATTCTATTCACATTAGTCCGGGGTGAGGGAGGTTTTTGCAAGTGATATAAAATTTATATATTTAGTAAATAGTCCCTTTCAGTAAAAATATCCCAAAATAAAGGTAGTGTTATACTATAGAATAATCCAGTATTAAATCAATGAGGTATAGTGCCTGGCGAACCCATGGCGTAGTGGCTGGCGTACTCGCCTTCTTCCTCTGTAGAGACTGGTCAAAACCCTGTCTGATCCAAGTAGAATTCGCAACGGTTGAGGAAGCGGATTCGCGGAAGGTTTTCTCGCGGCACTCTCGATTCACCGCAACATTCACTCATTATCATTCATCCTCACATCACCTTTGTCATCCCCATCATTAGGAGGTCATCTGAGAACAGGCAGTAGTCGTGAACAACGACCTGAGCCAAGGGAAACCTCCACGCGGTGCCCCCTTAGCAGTAAATGCCAAGTCCGTTTATACACACGTAATTCTGAGACGATTTCATCATCATTAAATCAAACGCACAGGGCCATTTCATCGTTTCTTATTTTACAATGCACCATCCAATCAACACATCCATCCATACAGAAAATACAATTTCTGTAAATACTAATGGACTACAGAAATTCCATTTAACATCTAATGTATTACGAGAATTCACGTTCGGAGAATGTAGTGAGAATAGTCAAATAATTCACGAATCGTGAAATTCCCATACCACCAATGATTCCTTAATTCATGGAATTTTATACCAGAAATACTTTATGAAACAAGCTGATGAGCCGTTTCGTGCAAAATGCAATTCATCACCGGGGGATTCAGATACTGCGAAGTTGCTGGATGGCAGGATCATCAAATTTTGATGTTGCCAACAAGCCCTGGTCCTTCCAAGAATCAATAAGACCGCATACCTGCCATTTCAACATTCCCTGTCTCAAGTAGTCCAACTCAGTTCAAAGTACGGACACTTATCTCTTTTGATATACCCCCTTCCCTCGCCAATTTAAACAATTTCATTTTTAATCATCAGATGTCTTTTCGGAAAAGGTTAACGACATTATCTAGCATTATGTACAATATCACCTAATATTTCGTATAGTATAAGTATACTTGATTTTCCGTTTTTGAACTCGCATTTAATTTTTACCTTGTCTTATTTTAACACGAATTGAATACTTCTCCAATATATACTAAACTAATTAGAAAAATCCTCAAACTATAGAAAACGATTCAAGCATGATTATAATCAAATTATAAATAAAAGAAAGTAGTGACACATAATAACGAAACGCACTAATGTACAATTTTCAATTGATAATAATGGGTCAAGGTGTTTGAGAAAAATTGCAACTTCACTTGAGATCGACCGGGTTCAAGTTCTCACCACCCTCTGAAATGTAACAGACATGTAATATTGTTTCCGCAGAACACGATGGATCTAGAGAAGTAATCCTCGAAAAAAAATCACGAATTTCCTGGTGATCTATTTTCTTTAATTTATTAAAATAATTATTAAGCGGGAATACGCATAAATTTCATATGTAGCGGGGGATAACCGATTTGTTTGTATCGGAAAAAATCAGGAAAAGAAGTCTCGCGTAAGTAGAATGCACCGTATGCTGGAAGGAAGAGTAGCTAGAGTAGCAGCAGCATTTTAAAGTTTGACTTTTCCCCATACCCCCTATACTTCTTTTTGCATTTTTTTTTGTGCCTTCCCCAATTATAAATCCCAATCGCCACCACTTCACATCACTGTTGTCTGGAATGAACAAATCACAACGCTCGGATTTGTCACGGCGAATAGCCAGGATACGAATGTTTGACACGAATAAATCATCCAAATTAATAGCAATCGTTAATAGAAAAATCAATTATTTTCAGAAAGAGGAGGGAAGTACTCTAATCTCAAAATAGAAAATCCGAGAATATGTACCATAATGGCAGAAATTATCCCAATAGTAATGTACACTTGGCATATATGCAAAAGTCAACCTGTAGAAACTCTTGATAACCACTACAACAGATAAAGAGCGAATATCAGTACTTCGGCCTATAATCACCGCCTGCATTGGCAGGAAGACAACCTTGGGGATGTGGCTCATTCTTAGAACGTGGATTGTCCAAAAGCACTTTAGAGATATCCGTAACAGAAAAGCAACAATAAAATTATAATAGAACAAAGATAATTGATTAAAAAAATTTAATTAACTTTCAACGATTTATCTTGAATTAACTCTTATTTTACGGTTCTTTAAGTTCCTTAGTACTCAGGGAAATACTACTGAATTAATTTTTGGGGATTAAAAAAAAGTTCCTCACACCAAACTTCACTTCTACAGCAAAAAGTGGCAAAGTCACAGTTTTTGCGTAGCAATTTTCGAGGGAAAAGTGAGGAAGATTTACCACAGTTTTTAGCTGATTAGTACAGATCTGCAGGTAATCTTCCATTTGTTCAAACTATGCGTCTGCAACTTACGGTAATTCTCTCTAAAAGGTTTCGTCCGGGTTGATTGGAATTGTTTAATTACCCGATTCTACTCGTATCACAGTAAAATTGTTGGTGACATTTTGGGCAGAAAAGCAACTACGCGACGTAACTAAGCAACAATGGAAATGCTGATTCACATAGAATACTAGTTAATCATAGCAATATAAATGTATTTGTACATTTTAATAGCAACCTGGTCTTTAACACATTCATTAGTTCAACAATCAATATAAAAGACTAATTTACTTCATCCTAAATATATGTGAAAATGATTTTTGAGGATTTATTCAAAGGATGTTATTTATTGTCTATAATATTGATATAAATTGAATTACCAAGAAAAATATAAAAAGAATCAATCCATTTGAATTTATTAAAGTAACGCAAGAGAATGAAAATAAAACTAAGAAAGCAGATGTATATTAAAACAAAATAATACCACTATATTGACAACGCAATATCTTAAATGTATTGCTTGCAAACAAGCTATTATAACATTTTTTAATGGGCAGATTCTGTCCAAATTGGGAAAAAATATTCCCATAAATGACACAAATTAAATTTTTGAAAACTACATTTCATGTAAAGCATTTGTTTGCAAACAACATAAAACGAAATTTTATTTTACTGATTTCAAGATAGTTTAGAAATTACATCGGTATGTGTCAGTTGAAAAGTGTTTCAAATCACCCAAATTAAAAAATACATCTATTAAAACTGTTTCTGATAGCTCCTTCCTTTGTGTCTATAATCAGAAGACAAGCAAAAGAAAAAAAATAGAAGCTATTATATTTACATGCGTGCGCTGAGATGGACATACCTACGCCGAAACTAGTGTAATTTTCATAAGTATCGTGATATACCTCCTGAGTGATTTCTTGATTACGTCTAAATAAGTACGAAAATGCTGCTAATTATCGTTGACGCACTACTTATAAGTAGCCATTATACGAGAATAAACAGGCAAATTAATGATAACATTATAATACTGACATATATAATCCCGTTCTCGCCATCCATAATGATTGAACACAAGCAAAACCACATCGGATATGTGAGAGCCGAAAAGCCAGTTCACGCTTCCTTACACTTTCAAGAGAGGAGTACGGGGGTGGGGGGAGAGAAGTGTGGAGAAAGAGTGATAGAGGGGTGTTGCCGGTGGTTAAACATGAAAGTGTGCGCGGTGCGGTGTGCATCGACGTACATTTCGACACAATGGACAATCGTCTGCGCGCTGCCTGGCGCGCACTCATCCGCGCGGATGGTCGTTGGAAGGGCGACTGTCGGGCGCGCGATGCTTACGCGAGCGCAGTAGTGGGAGAGTGGAGAGATGAGCAGGTGAGCGGTGAGTGGTGATCGGTGCGGTCATGGGTCGTCGACGGGAACGTTGCATCGCATCACGCATTTGCCGCGCGCGCGAAACCTCACTGGTTCACTAACGCCACCATGTGTCGTGTCCCCATAGGAAATCGAATGACAAAAAATGAACGCGTTTTTGTCAATGAATGAATAAATACATATTCTGCGTCGTTCAAAATTCACCGTGGAATCCGTACGAGGCGAGATGCGTTTCTCTGCTCTTCGAAACAAGATTTCATTCAAACTTTTTCTAAAAATATTCTAGCAAAATCGCACAGAACTAATAAAACATGGGTTGACCGGAGGTCTTAGGTCAGAAATAAAGAAACTAATAATTATAACTGATTTACTAAAAGAAATAATACTGAACTAAAATATTATTTTATGTATTTTCTCTCTCTCTCTCTAAAATAATGCCTATGTCATTGTGGTACATAAAATATAATACTAATGTAATGAATTTTATTTTGAAGTTTGGAGAACCATTTTGCAAATTAAGTCCTTGTATGAACTTAATTTCGTAAATGTAGAAGATCTAAATTTAAGGAAATTATATTTGTCTCGTTTGAAAATCTGAAACGCGTGCGTAAGGACACATTGAAACATTTCCTCGATTACATATAAAATAATTATCTTCTTATCCTCTCCGGAATGGCGAAAATTTATCCGCTAGTAAACGGATTCCGGAGATTGACAGTTATTCCTCTTGACCAGATCACAATGTTCAAACCAAAAGTATTATGTTATGCCAGTTATAATCTATACTGATAATAAGATAGCTGTGCTCAATCGCACATATTTTCTAAGGTATTGATACATAGGTAACAAATAACCTGCGAAAATTATAATTTACTTCCAAGTTCTTTTAATAAAAAATTCACGAATCTCACTTCAACACTTCTTCTAATAATAATGTTTCGAACATGAGAGAATAATATCTGGATCAATAAATAATGTAGTTCGAGACCGATTAAGAAAATATTTCCCTTTAGTTCTTAATATAACAGTTACAAAATATTGATAAGAAACGAATACAAAACTAATACAGGCCGATGTAGTAATGAAATAGGTAATAAGAAGACTTCTCAAATTCGTTAGGGAGAAGCCTATAGTAAAGTTATTTAATTATTGTCCGCGTTATTTGTTAAATGTATTTCATTAAAATCGTGAGAGGAAGGTCAACATTCGTAACAGACAACATTCCGATTCAGACGTAAGTCCTGACTTCTTTATAGTCTGCTCGTATGTTCCTGTCGCCGTGAGAAGGCCATCCTCTTGTGCGTGGGACTCCTCTGACGACGCTGAAGGACAGCCCGTCGCCAAGGGAATCTACCGTCGCCACCGGAAGTACGGGGCGGGAAGTCATCCTCTTCGTTACCGCACTTCCTCCACTCGCCCTCGCTGTTCTGCTGCCCCTATCCTGTGCTCTTCCGCTTCCCCTTTGCGGCCACCGCCCTCGTCAGCCTCGCTGCTTCCCCGCGTCCTCTACCCGCAGCCACGCAACTCGCCGGACGCGCTCGCGGCACGCGCTAAAAATACGGCGCCCCGCGACGCGCAGCCACGCCGCCGCCGGCGTCCAACCAAGAGGAGGGTGGGGACGAGCGTGGGGGCTGCCGAGGGGATAGGGGAAAGAAAAAAGACGAGCGCCCGGCCGGAGGGAAGTTTGCGTCACCGGCGCGCAGGACGCGTGGGCGGGCGGGGGGGGGGCATAAGGAGGCCGAGCACCGGGATAACAGCTGCGCATCGGAGCACTGCGGCGGCGGCGGCGGAGAACGAGGAGACGTATGACAAGGATGGGGAGGAATACTTCCGAACTGAATTCTATGCTCTTCCGTCAGAGTAAGCTGCTGTATAATTCTATATTCAGGAAAAGATGGATATATTCCCAATTAGTAACGAGGGTAAAAACAGAAATAATTTCTTCCAGAACAACTTTTCTGATTATCAAACTCTCTTTTAAGGATTTGTGCTCATTAGAGGTAGTTGTAGGTAAAAATACGTGTGTTAGAACATACAGATTTGAATCGTATTCTCTCTACGCGCTAGAAAATTAGTAATTGATTTGCAGCACACTATATAATATTGAATAAATGGTCTTTCAAATTTTACACAGAAATTGTAGTAATGAAGGTAACTCAAAATTGCTGCACTATAAATAATAACAATGGAACATTGAATGACAAGATGGTGAACATAGTGATTTTTCAGCGCGAACGTCATGAGAACCTTCTTAGACGTGATCTTATACCTAATGTTTGCCGTTGAATTGAATGCAATTGATTAAACATTCTCCACGATATGTTAATTCCACATCAGATAAATTAACACGTGGAAGGAACTGAAAAAATATATTCAATAATAACGTAAGATAGATCGTTACATAGCACGGTATTTATTTACTTCCCGTCTCTGTTGAGGAGATAAATCCAACATACTGTTCCTTTCAATATATTCAGTATCCCTATATCCAACATAGTCCACACTCATAACTCACTAAATTATCATTCAGTACTAGTAGAAGCACAGTAAAACATACGTAACGAAAAATAATAACTTACAAATTAATAATTAGAAATGAAACGAAAATCACGTGAAAAGGCGAGACCAATCAACAGTATCCAGAATAAATATTTCACATTCGCTTTGATCTATACCATTGACGTAGAAATTATTCTTTAGCCCGACTCATTAGTTTTTAATTTTTTTCGCACTCCAGCCGAAATCGGGACTGCACCTGGTATTAATCCCAAAGTTCAGCTACTCCACAAAACAAGAACTTGGAGACAAATTATATCAGAATTAGCGAGGCATCAGTGGTTACCCCCAAGGATCATCCTTTGACTCCATTATTGGATTCGCCGCGTGCGCGTGCCGCTCGCGTGCCTTACTCTACGAATCATTGGCTGCGTCGTCGTACGCGAGTTTTCTCCCTCATCCCCGCTCAGAAGGTGGAGGCACGCTGCATAAATTTCTGCGATGGCGCACACAGCACCTCCGGTGGGCGTCGTCGCCGTGGTCGCCGTCTTCGCCGCCTCGGCGTCGCCGCGGCCCCGTGCGCAGCAGCAACAGCAGCAGCGCTCGGGACAGAGCGGGAAGAACGAGTGCTCGAGGAAGCACGCTATACTCCGCCACGCCTCCCTCCTCTACGTTTCTCCTCGTCCCGACCGATCCGTTCTTCCTTCTCCGCCTCGCGCGTCCCGCGTTCGCAGATCGATCAGCTGGAAGGTCAAGTGCCTTGCTGCTGCCGCCATCGCCACCATTGCCCGCACACCGCCGTCGTTCCCTCGGGGGGCGCCACTCATTATCCACATTCCTGGACGGCGGCGGAGGAGGAGGAGGTGGCGATGGCGGGGGTGTTGCGGAGGTGGAGTGCAAAACGACGAGGAAAGGATGGTACGGGGATATGCTTCGTTCGTGGAATGAGAGGAGAAGAGGAAAGAGGTGTTGCCAGGTAGAGAGAATAGGGATGTGTCAATATGCATGGAGGTGAAGGAAGCTGAAGGAAACAACAATAAAGACGATTTGAATAAAGAAGAGATAATGAAAAGCTATGATGTACACCCCATTTACCTTAATGATCAAGTCTTTCCTATTATGAACTCTTCGTGCACGTCTCGGAATATATTATAACCAAAGTATCATTAAAACCGTTTGACTTATGCCATTTACACAGGAAGAAGATAAATGTTCTACAACAATTTTATTGATAAATAGATAGAAACGAAAACTTCATTAGTTTTGCTTGGTAATTGTGGAGCTTTAGCAACATTATCAAAGCATGCCGAAAAAGCTTTATACCAATAAAACAATGAGCAACATAGAAACGCCTTTCAATTTATCATGCTTCATTAGTTTTATAATAATAACAATTTTCAAAGTGTCAGTAGGAATATTATACAATACGTCCTTCTGTTCATCTTTGAAACGTCTGTCTTATTTCTAATAACTCATTTACTAACTATGAATCCATACACATAAGCGATGCGCAAGCGGAATGGGAGCATAATTACCTCAACCACATAAAATATAATAAGATTAATTGTCAAGTGGCTCATACGTCTAATAGTGGAGAATTTTATGAACATGATTTGTAAGTGAAAACGATCCCATTTAATTTCAAAAATGGGAAAATTTTTGAGTTTTGAAAGACATATTTCCACGAACAAATGTGGATTAACAGATTTTTTTTTTTTTTTTTTACATTCAAATTCTCTGAGGTTTTACTCTGAGGTTCCTAAACTTTATTTTATTCAAAAATTAAAGACTGTGTCAAAAAAAGAACTCCTATTAATAATAAGAACCTTTATGGTATCGGATAAATGATAAAATGATACATCAAAGGAAAACTCGAACTCTTCTTGTTAACCAGAAGAACATTGCTGACCATGTCCAAAAAGAAGACCCACGATTAAAACCCGATGTTCTTCATCGATGAAAAATGCTTCAAACAAAAATCTTTTTTGTCTTTTGCCTTCAGACGTTTATCATTATTCTTTACCTAGAAATGTTTTTAAAGGTAAAAGGTAAAAAAGTCGTGGGAAAGATCCGATCACGTTTGTTATGAAATCATGCGTAATGTCAAAACATTCAGAAGAAGAACAGTTCAACGCAAAATGGACGAGAGCAAAGTAAAGTGATTATTTCTATATAAACAAAAGTCTTCTACCATTTCGATTTTCACTAAATTAAACCTACAAAACATGCACGTGATTATTTCAATGACAAATGATGACTACTTCTGTGTCAATAGGTTGTTTGGCTCATTNCTGTCTCTTATACACATCTAGATGTGTATAAGAGACAGATATATGTGTGTGTGTAAGAGGGCTATAATAACCTAGAAGTTGGAGAGCCCTAAAACATTTTCCACCCTCATTAGGAAAATCAATTGGTTCCACTCCGCCACCTCACAGATACACAAATATGACCTTCTGGACAATCTACAAAAACAAAACAAGACTGGTAATTTTTGGAAGTTCGTGACATCAATCTTATATCTCAATAAGATATTGAACGTTCCTAAAACGCGATTTTTACTAGATAATCTACTTCCTACACTAACAATGTCTTAACCTAAAGACGGCACACGAGGAACACTCTTTTAAATAATATGATTCAATGAGAATAAAGAACAATATAATCATAACAATAACAGAGATTATTGAGCATAATTATAAATGAAAAACTTCCTTAAAAACAAGCTTTTATTTAAGTCACGTACTTGCCTTGTCTTTAGGTTTTTATTATGGTAATGTAATGCCAAATGCTAATACATCCATACATATTTAACATTAATATATCATAATAAAAGAAAAAACGTACTTACTATCTTTATTGCTGAAATCTAATATTTTATATTTAATTATTTCTCTTCGGAAAGCTTATTGCCTGAACTGTACAGAAAATACATACTTCAACAAGTATTTACTTACCAACCAATCACTCTCCTATGAAATTAATTGGAAACTACCTTTATGACCATTTCACACGACAAGGATTTTGACGACAAATAATTCAGCATAAAATATTAAATCATTTTCAGCGATAAACGTAGTCAGTATGTTTATTTTTTATTAGGAACTACTAATGTGAAATAAGTATGGAGGTATTAACATTTGACATCGCATTACAATAATAAAAACCTAGACTTATTTTATGCGTTTCAGTGGATAGCTTTCCTAAAAGTTTGTTTTAAAAGTTTTTTATTCATTATTTTATATATAAATTATAATGTAAACTTTATTAAAAAAGTAAAGTAAATTTTATATAAAAAGTTGTTACATTTTTTCTATTTGTCGTAACAATTAATCAATTAATATGTACTGTCCACATGTTCACAATACTAAAAATTTTGAGACACAAAATTTTATTTAATATAAACAAATAACATTGATTTTCCGTGTGGTATACTTTTCGATAGCATAAACATTCTTTTGAGAAGCGATCGCAGTGATAAGAAAAGAAGTTCCTTCACTATTCGTGATGAAAAGATAAGCAGTTATAACGAAAAGGAGTAGGTTATGTGATTTGTCATACTTATTTGTTTAAAGAGATGGGTTGCATTTCAGGGCACGCTTCCCGGAAACAATCCGCCGCAAATAATCTCGGAATAAAATCGTAATTAAAAGGCATAAGAAAAATATTTTATTTGAGTTAGAAATCATACTATTACATTGTTATTGGGTTTATATATGTGTGCAAAATTTCAGCTAAAATGATTGGCACCTGGTTTAAAATTCAGTTGCAAGTTTCGGTCCAAATATAGTAGCAAACTAACTAACAGGTCAAGTTAAATAAAAGATTGAAAACCGGAAGAAATCACTTTTTCTTATAAACCATTCTAGTGGTCACAAAAATATTAACAGAAATATTAATTCTGACATAGGAGGAAATGGCGACATAAAGTACATTTTGGAAGAGTTTCTAACCTGCAAAATCTATACGGAAAAATTACTTAATGGATCCTCTCCATCCAGTACACAAAAAATATATGAAATTACAACAAATACATAAAAAAATTAATTACAAAATCTAGCAAGAAAACCCCAGTCAAAGCAATTATTGACAAGTATCATATAAAATCTATAGATTCTACGTAAAAAATTTCCCCGNTCTGAAATGGCGCTAGCCTTTTTTTTTTTTTTTTTTTTTTGCAACCAATGTCATACAATACCATCAAGTACTCTTTTTTCATTAACAAACGCTTTGCTTACATTTTGTGAAATTATTGAAAAATCTAAAACATTTTTCCTTGTTTATTTCCCCATATTTTGTGTCATTGAAATATTCGAAATCACTAATCTAAAAATTGGCAAGCATCTGAGATTGTTCTGTAAATGAGAAATTATTTTTAAACAATACATCAAAATTAAATATGATTTTAATGTTAAACTTAATAAGGGTGGAACGTATCTACCACATAAGTAAATCTACATGTTCATTCCTTAGGCTTGGTTATCAATTTCCAGCTTCATGGAATTTTCTTTTTCCAGAGGAATTTTCTTTTTGCTGTGGAGAGGTGTTCTTCTAAGATATTTGAAATGTGGTCAAATAGTTACATGAATGGAAGATTTGTAATAGTTACTACACATCGTCATCTGTATCGACGCGGACCCGGAAATCCAGTTGGTTGGACACCCCTGAGCCGTGAGGCGCTTGTATTCCAGTGTATGGCGCCAGCGTTTCGCTCCGCTCCGCCTTCCCGTCGCGACTCTGCTCAAGAATAATGCTCCAACCTTCCATGATTTCAACCTGCAGGCGAACTCGCCACCAACAGAGAGACGTTCGACCGCATGACTGAACCGCTGCTGTAACCATCGTCTCTTGTATCCCTCCGCATTGCCACTTCGGAGAATCACAATATCTTCATGAAGTGGCTAGATTAAGCTCACGAGTATTTGTCAAACCATCCTGTTAAACACGCTAAACTTCACTCTGACTCACGACTCGAGAACCGGCATAGATGTATAATTGTGGCAGATACCAAAAGGCAACCACGGAATATTACGTAAAAATTATCTCACGAGTTTACACGGAAATACATAGTTTAGTCTAATAGCCACGAATAATATGCAACGCCAAAACAAGATACATCTAGTTATAAACATTCGTACAATTTCTTGCACGACTCGCAGGTTAGGTGAAATCGAATGCAGCACTTTTAGTGGTGTAGTGGTGTAGTGGTGATTCCAGAAAAGATTAGGCATTCATAAAACCACTTCCACACATTGCAGCGATTGGCGGGTTTTAATAATCAGTTAAATACTTCTTTACGAATAAATCCATATTATAATTTTTTTTAAAGAACGGTACTGCTTTCTTTTAGGATTTTTTTCGGTCAAGAACCAGTTTTAAAAATTCGTTGTAGTACGCATTCGAATACCCTCGTCGAATGTTGAAGAATGGTTTTCATATAGATTTCAACTTGGTCTTCAAAATTAAAAATTTTAAAAATATATGAAGCATTACACTACAACATAAAACTATTTCCTTAAAATGTAGGCTTAATAGTGAACAAAGCGAGTGTCGTTAAAATAACTCTCCAACAGTTTAGTTTCCACTTGAAATGAAACTTGAGCACTGTTGGGGAAAGATTTGAAGATTGTTAATGATCACGAAAAACATCACAAAACGCCTGTCTTCAATTCAATACACATCTCCACTCCAAAATTAATATCTCAAACTTTATAATATGAGGGGCAAGCTCATTATGAGCACCAAAAAAAACAACATTTTTTTAGAAGAACGGCAGAAATGTTTTATCTAATAACTCTTAACGGAATAGACATGTGTATTTTCTTCCTGAATTTCCCCGTCATAAAATTATGATATATGCAGTTGATTTTGTCGTAAACTAGAATTTGAAGAAGATAACTTTTCCGGTGTTACAGAGATATTAACTAAACAGAAATGTTTAACAAGAACTCTCCTTGAAAAATGACACATAACTCTATCTCTAATAACTCAGAATATAAACGTTTCATGTTGATGCAAAGCATGATTATAGGTATCTTACGGATCATCTATGGCAAGACGAAAATCTCGACGAACCGAAAGTCGAACCAGGGACCTTCTACGCTTGTCGCCAGGTTGCTGTCCACTGCAGCACTCATCTCGACTCCCAAAATCCATACACCACATCGACTTGCCTGGTGAGACAAGTCAAGACTAAACCCCCATCCACAACAACTTGCCTATGCCCCGCGGTATTTCCTGTGGCTGCATAGCCATCACAAACAAATGAACGACCTACTAAGAACAGTTCGGGAAAATTCGATACTTTCCCCATTCCTACTTAACCAAACAGTAGACAATGTGGGAGTCAACAGAAAAATCATCTTTTGGTGCCTGGTTTTGGAGGATTGGCAATATTGTTAACGCAGAAAAGTAGAGAAAGGGTGCTCCATTTGTCATATTGAATAATAACTACAGTTATTAACCTATCTCTGCCAGTGTTACTTGATGGTGATGCAACAGGGAAATAGTATTATACATGAGAGATCTTTTTAAAACTAAGTGATCATAGTGATGATGTTTAATTACCTTAGAAACTTTTGCAAATTATTCATGGGAATTTACCTGAAACAAAGAAGTATAAATTAAAAATTCTTATTACTGTAATTTACATTATTCTTCACAAACACAAAAAGACATGCCACTCATTTCAATAAGATATGATTTTTATGAAAAATCATATATTAAAGAGAGACAACTTGATTAATCCCAAACCTTAAATTCTAACTAGCGAAAAATGAAATATGAAATATGAAATATGAAATATGAAATTCAACGCTTTATCACGAAATTATACATTTGAGAGCAAAAAAAAGTCATACAATTTTCATCTCCTGCATGTGCAAAAAACAAAAACAAAATAAAAAAAAACAATCCTAAATACAAAACTAATGAATGGAATCTATTCACAAACAGAAGACAATGTGGAAAATGTACATCGAATACAATACAATCGGAAAGTTGAGTTGTTGTTTTTATATGAAAGCTATGAACATGAAACAAAAAATAATAATAGATTTTGTGAAAAGCCACCGAAAACACAAAAATGGATTTATAGATTCATTTTATTAAAATGAAAGAATGAAGGAAGATTAAGGGATAAAGAGAGAGAGAAGGAAAGAAGGAAAGAGAGAGAAGGAAAGAAATATTCTACAGAGTACAAACAAGAATAATAATGAAAACGAAGAATATTTGGTCACAAAAAGTGAAAATAATGTACTGGACTGCAAAAACAATCGATCACAATGTATATTGATTCATTTAAGATGCAATAGCAAATAGAGTAATTTATTTTGAATCAAAAATCAAATATACAAGCAACGCTTTCATTTTAATATCAAACAAGATGACAATAAAACATAACTTTTGTGAATGGATAGAAGAAAAAATTTGCTCGTAAGTAAAACGAAGCAACATAACATTAAAAACTAGCTTTTGTCTACATGCTTTGTTTAACCACTAATAAAAAGTTGGTAATCGAGTTTGATACCTACTAGCGAGTGTCTTCATGATCCCTACTGTGCGATTTGAAAGAGGTTAAATGTACTGCATTTTCTGAAGGTGAAAAACCTTGACATGTTTTGTTATAAAAAAATGCACACAATTTTTAACTTGTAAATGGCATTTGAATGATCGCAGCATAATTAATTTATGTAGCTCAACACCCATATAAGAGTTAAGAGATCGTCAAGACCACTGAGAGCAACAGAACAGAGTGTTTATAATAATAGTTACAATCAGTGGCGGATCTAGACCGTAGTCAAGGGAGGGGGGGGCTAACTTAGAGCATTTTTGTTTCAAAATTATGGTTTTCAAAACACAAATTGTGTAAATATTATCTTAAAATAAAAAGCATCAAATAAATAAAAAAGCTGGTATTATTAATAACAATAACAATTATATATTAAATTTATTAACGTGATACTAATAGTTGTATTAATATGATATTATTATTATTAATCTTGTATTATTATGAATACCACTTATACAATTATATTATTAACAACAATTACAATAATAATTAGTACCAATTATTAATCTGATAACACTTTTACAAAGTATGTCAGTTATAAACTTAAATTTTATATGTTAAAAGTTCAGGTCCAATGAGGGGGGGAGCTAGAGCCCCCATATAT
>NNCF01126735.1:80354-95878 GCA_002313205.1 Laupala kohalensis | reverse complement strand
TTTCATATTATGTTTCTATTTTTATTATTGTCATTTTATGTACATTTATATTTTTCAGTGTATGTTACTGACGATGGCTGCTATGCAGCCGAAAAAGCTTTATACCAATAAAACAATGAGCAACATAGAAACGCCTTTCAATTTATCATGCTATGAGTAGGATGTCTGGTACAGAATAATTTTCTGCATTTTGTGATCTAAAGGTAAAAGAGATCGACAAATTTCGGATGAAGTATTGTGTTTATTTGTTTCGTGGTGGTGTTAAATTAAGTTGTAATAAAAAATTATTTCATGTTTATTTGATCTCATTTAACTCTTGAAAGCGCTGGCTGGTTCTCGATCAACTCTTGATATCGAATGTGGACTATGATCCCACAGATTTAACTTTGAATTTTATTTCTCTTGTTTTTTTCATAGAAATATTTATTTTCACTTCATACCTTGTCATGTTTCATATACAGGCTTATTTCATGTTTCAAAATAATAAATGTTTCAGGTTTTGCCAAGTTTAGATTGCTCAACCTTGTTGCTGATACATACTCATGAACATCTATGAGAAGAACAGTGATGTAGGAAGTCACTTAAAATGATGAAATCATTCAAAACATACGCGGGCATCGAATTTGAAATCTGTTGTTTATTTCAAAAGCTATAGTGAATCATAACAAGGAACAATACGGAGGAAACACATAGATTGATTTTCTTTCAAGACTATTATTACACTGTTTTAAAAGATAATTCAATTTAAAAATTCTTTGTAGGTAGCACATGGCATAAAAACATCCCGGTCTTTATCAGCCGATATCTTTTTTAACATTAGAAGGAAAATTATAAATATAAGAAATAATTTTTATTTAGTCAGATTTATTTTTTAAAAAAACTTTTTTGCGTCGTTAGGACTCAGCAGAATACATTATTTTCATTTTTTCTGGTTTTGTAAAAGAACTGAGGATAAGGATAGCTTCGCGAAAAAGTCTACCATCACGAAAATAATTTCTTGAAAGCTATGAATATTTTTTTATTTTTATCTCCTCTATTAAAAAATTCAATTAATTGGTTTCATAATACAAATGACACAAAATAAAAAAATGAAAAAATAAAATGAAAAAATGTAAACTGCTTCGCATTTATTTTTTTCTATGAAGACTACTACTCGTGTATCGGGGATTTCGTAATTCCGGAGGCAAATTCTCAAGATGAATGTAGGAAGAAAATGGTGGACGCGAGTTTTGCAATATTATTACACGGTGTTTTAAGCGTAAATTGCAAGCGGTCGGTCTCTTTTACACTTCCCTACCGCCTTCACCGCCGCATGCCCGTCGTCCATCGCATCTTATTTATGAGTTTTGGAGCGCGCACGTCGAATTTTAAGCAGGATTAATTGATAACGCGTGTAGCTTCATTTGAATATCGTTAATCCAACGCGATATTTTAACATAACGAATAGCGAATGAATGCGTTTAAGAGGAACTAGGGTGAAACGGAGGTAGGTGCCATGGCACAAATTTGGGAGGTGTGAAAAGTTGCTGGTACTATAGAGACGTAGCCTGAGTGAGATTTAATCTGCTTTGAATACAGCAAAGCGAAAGAGAGCAAAGAGCAACCAAGGAAAGAATGTATTTTCCATAAATCACTACCGTTCACACGGGACAAGACGTGAAGGATATATTATTTCAATTTCAAACACACCATTAAATGAAATTTGTACTGAATGATTTGCCAAGAAGTATATGTCCTTGATACGTAGTTTCAAAGACAAAAGAAGTAAGGAAAACAACAAAAATCATTATTAAAGAAAATGATATTTAGTAGTATAATGAAGCTTTTAAATCAAAAATATTTTATGGCAATACTGAATGATAATACTAAACCATAACAAGGTCATAATTAAAACAGAAATTGTCTGTGTCCAGGAGTGAAGTATTTACTCCAAGTGAAATAATCATTTCATAAGCTATTTTTATTTATACAGTATTATTAATCGTATTTCTCTCTACAGCATTTCAGAAAATATTAATAAGGCAGCTCACCTGTTCGATGATTGATGAAACGAAGCGAGATATTTGCTCCTCATTTCAAATACGAGTCGCGTGTTTTTACATTCAATATGAACTAAATTGAAAAGAAACATTATGTGAATCATTTATAACGCATATTTTTGCATATGTAACACTCGAAATCTACATGCTCGAAGTACGAGAAGCATGCATCTCTCGGATTTGTTTGTTTTCGGAGGATCTACGTTACAATTTGTTAACTGCAGTGCTTGCAGACACCATCGTGTTTGCTGATTCAGCAGCGCAACGTAATCCCCCGAGAGATGACGAGTAGACTCCAGATCAGAG
The DNA here is from genome assembly GCA_002313205.1 of Laupala kohalensis. Taxonomy (NCBI): domain Eukaryota; kingdom Metazoa; phylum Arthropoda; class Insecta; order Orthoptera; family Trigonidiidae; genus Laupala; species Laupala kohalensis. The sequence goes on along the minus strand of NNCF01126735.1, from coordinate 93,533 downwards.
AGGACGGCACGGTTCGGTTTGTGGTCTAACATGTTTTCATTTGCGATCAGGGGTACAATGCAAGTCAATAAAGTTTTAATATTTACATATTCGAAGTCCCAAAACATTTTTTTGGTCAGGTCAGACGTTTGAATGAAGAAATATTTCCATTTGCATTTTGGTCTACAACATGGGGAATTTAATCTTGCACGGGAATACGGAGAAATTATTCAGAATTTATTCACCAATATAATGATAATTTTGTATATGGTTTCTGCTTTTCGTTTTAATTTTTTTCTGTTAGTGCATAAACGATTTAAATCATGTTACGTTAAGGATACTTCCATATTTACGTAAACGCCTAATCAAGCAGAGAATTCTGGCTGAAACGTTGTGTGCTTAATAAAATCATTGTCTTTTAAAGGTTGTTAAATTTTATAACTTCATAATACAATAATGAAAAGAATTAGAACATACAGATTTACGTTTTTTCATAATTTTATATACAAATTTCCAAACATGTAATATAAGGAGATTCAAGATAACTCAAAAAATTTTGAAAGAGAATTCAAGTGGTCGTGTATTGATGAAGAGAGGCGAATTTTAAGCCTGACAGGAACTCAAATGACGAATCAATGTTTCTATGCTCAATTCGAGAGTTATAAATGTTACGGTTTGGCATTGGGTCATATTTCTGTAAAAATAATGTTATGATTCCACCGTTGTCCCTTTTAATATATTTTTTACTGAAGAATATAATTGAACAACACATATACAACAACGTATAATTCAGTCGGACCTAAAGAATGAAAGAATTTTTTTAAAAGAAATGTAAGTATTGTAATTAGTTATTGATTCTGACTGCCATGAAAAAGCGCCACAGTATTTTAGTGTTATTTCAGATCTCATGAAAGATATAATATGAATATTTAAATAAGATTAAAATTTAGCCACGTATTTGTATTTACTTTAACTCACAAAACACGTATTATGTACCAAATTCATGGCAAGATAAATTAAAAACCAGCCAGGAATCATACAGGTTTTCAAAGCAAATTTCAAAACATTAAAAATATTTGGTTGAAATAACGTGTAATATGAATATTTAAAATAATTTTGTAAAATCACATATCAATATAAAGAAATAATTCAGTAAATTTGTATTTTTTAATCAAAACACTATTAAATTTCCAAATATCTTTGAATATTAATTTTATTTTTTTAAATAAAATAAGAAATAGATGTACTAGGTATGAATTCGTTGCTGTTTAAATATAAACATTTGATTTTAATTAAAGAATGAAAAATCATTCAAACAAATATCAATACTTTATAAATTTCAAATTTTAAAGTGTCGTAGAAAACAAAAGCAAAGGTTGCGCAAAACAGACATAATTAACATAAAACATGAATTAATTAAAAATTAACCATACATAATAATCATTTAACTTCATTTTCATTTGAGCACACCTCGGGTCACCTCCGCTCAAAATGTCAACACCACAGTGTACCAAACACGATTGTTTGTGGGCAAAATCTAAGCAAAGCGCAGTGAAGATAACGTAAATTTAAAATCATGAAATTGATAATTTTTAAAATTTGACGATATATCTGATAATATTATTTAACTAAATAATACTAAGAAAGAAATTTTGTGACAGACGATGTTATTAACGATTCACACATTAACATCGAAGTACTTATCGATGTAATTTCTGGAAACATTTCGCTTGCCGTATGTTGTAATATCGAAGTCTGGGAGGTGCAACTAAATCATATGTTTTATATTAAACAATAGCTATTAATTTTATTTCAGTCCAATCTTCTTTGAAAATAATCGAACAATTTCTATTTTTCTGTACAGGTCTTCAAATATTGTTTCGTTTTACAGAGCATTATGTTTAAAATCCATTTTTCTCCACGAAGGTATACTCGTACATATCAATTAATGCAATAAGACAATAAATTGATTTTATTTTACTTATAATTTTGTGTTTTACTACCAGTTATGTCTACATAAGTCCATCGTGTATCTCAGGTATTTATGGAAGTAAATATTTGGAAAGAAATGATCACATACGGTAGGTGTCCTGTTACTTGAGGTAGCACTCTCGCACTGTTACCCTAGAAGAAAATAAAAAATAAATAGGACAATAGTCGGAGGAAACTGTCATATAATTCCTCGGCAAATTAGTGAACATCCATTCTATCCAATCTTCGATAATGCAGCCTCTCTACTCTGATACAGCAATTAACATTTGGTCACAATTCTGATCACTCCGAGATTTTCGATTGCACACATAAGTATATAATATAGTGTAGAAAAAAAACTGCCTGCGATAGAGAATCTGTTCCAGGAAAACATACTGTATTTAAAAAATTATGTTTCTTTAGCAAAAAAACAACAACAAAGTTCATACATTTTTGTAATTCTCAGTTATTTTGTAATGAATTAAAGATTGAAATGAAGAGAAATTAAATCATTTTACAAATGTTGTCTTCATAATTCCCAAATTTAAATTAGGAAGCACTACTTTATTTAGGATCAATAACTTTATTTACAAATAACAATAATTTAATGATACTTTTACCACATATGTCAATGTCAAAATTTCGACTATTGTTTTTTAAGTATACCATACGTAAACAGATTTTTCAAGCAAGCTCTCATACCCAGAACTATGTATTCAACCCACTGTGTAGTGACGTTTTCCATTCACGCTCATCCAATTACATCATGAAAGCAGGTAAGCGATTCGTTAAACAGGTCGTGATTTCCACCCTGCGGCAAATGACGGCCCAGAGCAGCAGAGCGCAGTGGCCTTTTCAACTCGTGCCCTACAGGTCCTATAGTGGCACTAAGCACTGCGGATAAATGCTGTGGAAGAGGACAGCTTTTGACTGGCGCAACCTTGTTCACGAGCGTAACTGTTAAAGTAAATGAAAAAAACACATGGAGAGAGAGGCTAAATTCAATTTTTGTACGTACAATAATTGAAGAATATATATATAAGGAAATTTAGTATAGAATTTTAAATAAAGTCATTAGGACAAGTATAAGCGTATGGGGAAGAGTGAAATAATTACGGGCACATAAAGAAAATAGAAAATGAAACTTACATATTGCAAAAAGTCAACTCTCATTTATTACGTTGTTGAATTGATTACCTGGCTATTTTGTAGAAGCACGATGATTTCTACCATAACATGTTATAGTATCATATTATCTCAAAATCAAAACTGGCAGGTATGTTTGTTTGTTTTTTTGGCGGGGGGAGGGGGCCTTTAGGGCTTGTCAACAACAAGGTCATTAGCGCCCTTGCAGGTAGGGGAAAATGCAGTTTCGCACCATAGAGAAGAACCGTAAAGACTCTTCCCCGTGTGTGGGACTCGCCGAATATCTCGACCATACCCACTAAAAAAAACCTCCTGAATTCACCCTATATCTAAATACAATAATGAAAGAAAAGAAAAGTAAACAGTTGCCGAACACATTATATCACAAAAAGAAAAAAAAACAACTAAAAATTATAATTTTCAAATTACGGAAAAGAAGGATAAAAGGAAAGAAGAATGCAAATTTAAACCCTCCCGAGAACTTGTGGGAGGAGCCCCGATCTACTCATAAAATTCAATAGTTTATTAATATCATTCGTTTCATTTCCGAGAATCTGCAGCCAGACCAATTTGTCTCCGTATTCTCGTGTATTTTCTGCAATGGAATAATTACGATTTTGAATGAGTAATAATCTATAGTCATGTCCGTAATTACCCGTTACTGATTCAAATAAAAAATGTACTCTCCGTATTTACCTACAAAACATATTTACAATAATATTTAAGATAAATTAATAACAATGATACTATCCTCAAGTTCATTAAGTCATTTTGTCCAGCAAAAAATATTAATAAAACAAGTATTAGAGACCAAAATGATTAATTTAAACCACAGTAGTAACAGATTTAATAATTAATGGGACAATTGTAAGAATTGCTTCAAAATCATGTAAATATATTTCAAAATGAGTTACATTTTCAAATAAAAATAGCTCAAATAAGTGTTTGGCAACAAAATTAGTAACAATCAAAAATCAATATTTTTAGATAATTTCGTGTTATAAACCCAAAACTTTACAGTCCGTAATTACCCAAAGTCCGTACTTACCCTACTCCCCCCTACTTTAAAATTACGAGAGATTGTTTCCTTATTTTTACTGTATATTAACACTATGAAGAATTAAAATGGAATGCGATTTGCATGACATTGGTAACAAAAAAGAATTAAGAGAGTAAGAAGAGAGTAAGAAAGAGAGTACAACAAAATTCTTTGATAAATTTAAACGTGCAATCTGGATTTGTTTCCCAAAATCTATCCCACTAGTGTGAATTAACATTAAATAATGCAAAACCAGAAACCAGTTTGTATTACTTGTATGCATCAGAGAATCAAGTCAAAAAAGAAAGATGTAAGTACAGTCTGCAATAAAGTGGCAATCTATCTCATGTCTAGACAACCCAACCACAAACATTAATGAAAACATTTTCCGATGACGTCAAAAGGAATCTAATGTTGATTATTTGTACATGAGCACCATGTTCTCCTTGAAAGCTTGTTTTCTCTTGATCCATCAATATGCTTCAGGAACCAACCCCTTTTGCTTATAATAACGTTAAACTGCTGGGTACGGTCTTGTTTAACATGTAATTTTTTATTTTAGTTAATTAAATAATATTCAGGATTCACCCAAAATGTAAACCAATCTCCAGAGAAAAACTATGTACGAAAAATACGATCTGGCATTATGAGACACGATTAACATCGCGAGCATCTCTACCATCTCAACAACAAGCAAGCACATTCAACATCTCAAGCCTTATCAAGTACTGTAGCAAACAATACAAATATTCAGTAATACATTTGCATTACTTTGAACCTACAATATTCTTCAACATGATGATATCTCATACGTACTGAACTTCGCTAGGAAGACGAAAGCTGCAAATCAAATGTTATGAACCTTCATTGAGCTTGAAGGTTAACATTTGTCCAAGGACGTGTAGAATCTGTCCATTCTGCCGTGCCTCAGATACTCTAGTCAACTTCGGTGCACTACCGCTTTCCGAAAAGCAATTCCGGCGTTCATTTGGGACTCGATTCGGACTCGACTCCGCATGTGTACATTAACGGTTCCAAAAGCCGAAAAACGCTTCACTGCTAACGCGCGTCAAGGCACGGGCGCTCTTGAGGAATACGAGAGGTGAAGGGGCGAATGTCGCAGCGTGCGTTCTGAGATTCATAATGAAGCACGCGATGAAATCGTAGTTTATTACTAAGGGCGCTGAGGACTCTGATGGCCAAATGGGAATCTAGTGAAAGTCAAAAGATCGAAAATATATTACGTCACGTTTGTTTCTTCGGTTCATTCCCTTCAAATGATGGACTTGTACCCAAAAGCTAATGTACCAATCGCGACCTTCCCTTCCCCATTTATGGAGAGTTGAATGAATCCTATTCCACTAAAGCGTAATTCACATGATCAAAAGCAAGAACACGCTGACAAAATGAATCTAATGAAACATGTCATACATTACTGGGAGATAATACATTATGTATCTCATGATTTGACGATAAATATCATTAACAATACAACACAACGCTTATTAAGAGTAATTTTACATTTAAAGTAAATGGCAATGCTTATGATCGCTATGTAAAGAGAAATTGAATGAACTTTCTCGTAGTTCGAGCATGAAATTCAATAGTTTTTCTGTCCATATGTATTTGGAGTATTCAAAGAGGATACAAAATTGATAAATCTACAGAGAATAATTCACAGTAGTATTCAAGTAAAATTTAACTACTAATACGACTCAGTGTGTAAATTGTACTGGTTCAATCCGGTGAATCAGATCGGAATATTCGACAACGTAACTATTCTACATACTTTTTTGCTCATTAATTAAATTTGTAACTTCCAGTTATCAAGTAAACTGCACTTTTTAGTGGAAAAACGAGACTAAAAGTCGAAAACATATATTATTTTTCGCTCTTTCATTAGTCTAAACGGTTCCAAAATGTGCGTTCTTCTCGAATTGAGCAGCTATACACAAATTCTGCAAAAACTCAGTAATAACTAGGTTTAATAGGAATTAAAAGCGAATTCCAATACAAATGTTCTGAGAAAGAGAGTTACTCTCACACACAAACACACACACTATATATTGTAACATATTTTTTTAAGGTATTTGGAATGGTAGTCTCAATATACCTTGCCCACTCCGTAACTTGTCAGGAAACTCTCCATTTTATCTTGGATTAAAATTTGAAAGGTCGGGGTTCGGCCCAATTACTTATCGTGAAATATACACATATATTTTCTTACTTAAAGAAAAACGTAACTTCTATAAAACTGGTTTAATTGTTCAACACATAAAATACATCAAATTATGTCCTAAGTTACTCATGCACATATATCCCATTATATTTCTCCAAAAATCACAAACATTATAAACCATAACATTTGGTTTTACTAAATGATGCTGATTAATTAGCAGCTTCAGCCTGAATTCAATTTAAACATGATGCCATTACAAATATACATCATTGGCTATACTGATTGACCTTGATGATTACAGTTCATTAAACATTGACAAGCACCACAAGAGATTTTGGCATCGTTGCACACGCACAAGTCAGTTCACTGCCACTTGACGTTATAGCAGATGCACTGGGCGCAGCCAGTCATGCGAATTACCTTAAGATTTTACTTGAAGTTACACCATCAGTTGTCAAAATGATGTGGGTGAGGCGAGTTGCTTAGGGATGAATGACCCCGAATACTATTCACCTCTCCGCTCACAGACAATTCACCTCTCCGCTTCGCCGGCTCGCCTTAGCTGCTACCCGAACTAGTCGCCCTCAGCTTCACAAGAAACCATTGAAGTTGCTTCCAGCTCAACTTGATGACGAGTTAATGGCATTAATTAAAGTTCATAACAAGGTTTAACTTTTCTCGAAAGAACAAACTCACGCGAACCGAAAACTTTATGTCGGAAGTCGTTGACGCTTGAAATAAAATCGATCTACTAATGATCATCGAATCAACTCAAGAGAAAAAAGTTCATCATTTAACTCGATTATATATTGGATATTGGCTAGCCTGCTCCTCGCATTAGCTGCGATCGTGAATGAGCTCTCTCTATTTTTCAGTTTATTCTTTCTAATTGTTTTATTTTTTCGAGTTTTTGTGATTCGGTAGTTTTATTTAGATCCTAACTTTCATTGTAGAGTAAAATTCTTTGTTCTGTGGAGTGTTAAGTGAAAAAACACTAAAATTTCCCTAAGGTTTTCAAACCCAAATATAATTTCATATTGTTTTCATTCTAGTGCTTCATTCAAAGGTGTGGTAAAGTTTACGTAAGTACAAACGGAATCATACATTTAACTTCTTGGTGCATTAAAATTAATTATTGAGGTGCGTACACTATTACATCATTATTAACTTATAAATAACGTACTCTATTGTTCCACTGCTCAAGTTTCGTCGCCGTAAATAGAATTATTTCAATATTTTACCATTTCTTTTCTTGATTCTTTTTGTAGTTATTCATTACACTCTAATATAATATTGCCTTAGTTATTGTCGAATTAATTTATCTGCAGTTGTCCTCCTAAATTATTATTTTTGTTATTTTAGTTGTCGGTTTGTTTATTTACTTATTCAAACTGTTCCCTATTGTTGCACCCAAGTATTCCTCGTCATAATTTCATAGAATTATTATATCATTTTACAATTCGTTTAGTTGATTCTTTCGTATGTATTTACATTTTAACATAATATAGAATAGTTATTGTCAAATTAATTAATCTCCAGTTGTCGTTCTAAATAATTTAACATAATATAGAGTAGTTATTGTCGAATTAAAAATCCTCCAGTAATCGCCCTAAATAATTATTTCAATCATTTTTGCTGTCGGTTTGTTTGTATATTTAATTTATTTAATATCTCATTTGTAACTTCCGTAGTAAAAAAATATTATTATACTAATATCCTTCATTCAGTGTTAGTTGTCAGTTTTCGTGTATTCTCATTTGCTTTTGTCGTTAAGTTGCTAACTAACTCACAACAAAGGAAACTATCGCATTCCTCAACTGATTCAAAGCTGATCTTCAGAAGATGTACAATGACTTGGTACATTATATTGATAAGTGCGCTGGAAGAGGTCAATAAGACCACGATCGGCGGTTGGACTACAGTTAGGAATTCTCGCCGTCCTTCCAACTGCTATCACCAGGTTCGACCAAATAAACATGCACCACTCCAACTCTTCACTCAGAATAGGTTTAGTGTGTTAGATGACATATCCCTGTTTCCTCCCTTACCTACTCGTTTCATCCCCTCCCGTCCGGTACCCAGACCTGTTCACAAACCACGCACTAGTAAGCACAGCCACCCAAAACCACGTAAAGTAGTGCTACCCAGAGATGAAACCAACACTTCCACGCAGAAATCAAAAGTGCTCATATTAGCTGACTCGAACAGTCGTCAGATGTCCTCCGTTTTAGGTGGATTGTTTCCTAGCCAGTTCTCAGTCTCCGGTTTCTTTAAGCCAAACACTCGTTTGGCTAAAGTTATTCGATAACTGGACTCCTACACCAAAAAGCTCACAGAGCAGGACACAGAAATCATCATAGGTGGGCAGAACGATATTAACTTGGATGGTCATTTCAACGCGTCTGAACATCAACAAAAACTAAAAATGGCCTCTCAGCACACAAACCTAGAGCTCTCTAGCCTGCCTCCATGCTTCAACTATCCACAAACAAACCACTAAATTAACCTAGCAAACATCTCCCTAAAACATCACCTGCAGACACAAAAATTAAATTTTTTGATTTGATTACTCACCTAACTGGCAAAAACTTTACCCAGCACGGTTTACATCTGAGACCGTCTGGGAAACAGCACTTCGGTTCTCTCCTAGCTTCACATCTGACCTCACATCACTCACCTGCCTCTTTACCCACACCTACAACTCCTCATGCTCCTACCTTATCTCCTTTTCTTATCTTATCTCCTCGTCCTCCAACTCCCTCTGCTCCTACCTCATCGCCATCTCCTCCTCCTATCTCCTCACCCATTTCTTCTCCTGTCCCCGTTCTTTCACCTACTGCTTCCTCATCTCCAAAGTTTTCACCTATTCCTCCATTCACATCCATTGCCGCCCCCATACACAGTTACAACTTGCGCTCAGGAGTACGATGTGGTACTCGAAGGTGACAATCGCGTTCAGGTTCAGTGTGCGGGCTTGAACCGGAACTAGAAGCTGTACCAAATTCAAATTCCCCTCCTCAATTTAACGTCGATTTCATTTCTCGTGAATCACAAACTTTTTGCGAAAATAAAATAATTATATTTCATCATATTGTCCAATCCCTTTCAAACAAATTGACAAACATTGAAATTCTAGTACACGAAAATCCATTCCATTTGCGATGCCTCACAGAACATTGGCTTTAAACTAACAGCATCAACGATACTGCTATTTCCAATTATTATTTAGCAAGTTCTTACTGTCGGCAAAATTTTAAAGGCAAAAATCCCCTCGGAGGTACGTGTATCTACGTTCGTAATGGTATTTTATCTTCTCCACTGTCAGGCTACGACAATTTTTGCGTAGATAGTGTGTTCGAATTTTCTGCAGTTAATCTGGCCAACACCGGTATTGCTGTTTCGTGTATAGACCTTATATTTTTAATCATCTCGTTATTGATGCAGACGTATCCAAGACTCTTGTAATTTTTGAGTTTTGCTATCACATTCATCACCTATGTATGAGTTATCTGTTCTTCTCCGCTGACCTCTACATATTCATATTCCCGTGGTTGCATTATCCCCAATATATTCGTTGCTATACTATCCGAGACAAATTGCTCCGAATCGGTTATTTTCTTTATACGAATCATCTTTTTGATTTTTTGATGTACTCTCGGTATGTTTTCTTCTCCCTTTCATATGTCTCCGTATCCTTCTGTAGTATTTGATACCCCTTTCTCTTCATATTTCGCATACTCTTTGCTTCCTTTAATTTATCCCTCCATGTCTGTCCTCTTCTATATCCCTGTGTCCTCCTTGCGCAATATGGTTCTATCATTCTTCGCATATTTTGCCGTAGGTTCTCTATTCCTTGGTCTGTGTCCTCTTGGTTATCAGTTATCTCATATCTCATGCCAATATTTTATTTCTTAAACTTCTCCCAGCTTATCTTTCTGTTTTTTATTATTTTTCCTTCGTCCTGAATCTTATATTTTTTCGATCGTAATTAATATGGTCTCATGCTCACTCTCGATCTCTTCGTTAACCTCCCACAATGTAGCCGTTGTTCGCACATTTCTCGATCGTAGAGTAATATCTACATTTGCTGTTTGGAAGGTTGGAAGTCCATATACATTAACTATACATAGAGCTTTTTCATAAAATATTTTCTCCAACTCCCTGCCTCTTTTGTTTTCTGCATGATCCACCCATAGTTTTGAACGGCTGTTCCCATCACAGCATAAGTACATTTCATCTCTTCTATTTTTATTCAAGATTTCTCTTATTATACGAAATATTATTGTCCCTTTGCAAGAAAATTCTACATATACATTAACTATTATCACATTTAAACTATCCTTTACTAAGCGTATCATCTGCACGTTCTTTTTTGTGAACTCTTTTATTTCCATCATCTCTATCTGTGCATTACATATTATTAGTGCTACCCCCTACTATGTTCTAGTCTTCTATCTACTTTGCCAATTCCATTGCTCCCTGTTTCCTACAATGCACATTCTTCTGCATCACTCTAAGTCTATTATTCTCTTATTTCTCTTATATTCTTCGCATTTCCGGCTCCGTACACTGTGCCCACTCTGTATTTTTTGTCTAGCAATTTATACAAATTGGTTTTCCTCTCTCTACTTTATTAGAGAAATAGTGCAGTTTTTTCGATCGTAATCGTTGTTTCAAACGCACATATCTATGTATATATGTATACTAATATATTCTGTACCACCTATTGTGTATTATATATTATATACTACATAATATATATTACACACTATAGTTTTTGTCGTAGAAATCGGTATTTGGAATGTACCTATCAATGTATATATACATCGTTGGTGGTATAGTATGTATTAGGTAAGAAAACTACAGTAAAACATGTCGTAGCATTTGTGACTGGTGAAGAGGGTGCCCCCCACTCCCATCCCATGCACTTTCATCAAGCTTCTGGTCTTGTATCGGACTATTGGAGCAAGTTCCCCTACAGTTCACACAGACGGCAGTGCATAATATTTCTCACTTTCAGCACATACATCTGAGTCCACAGCCAGTCGTACATGGACAAAAAATCTTCAGTAATGCATCAGGAGCCGCAGGATCTCTCGTCATCAGAGATTCCTGTGTGTAATCCCTTCCTCGGCTGGTAGAAGTTACGCTTCTGATAGATCTGGTTGCCCAAACTGCTTTGTACCTGCAAGTACGTTCAAAAAGCGTGATGCTGGGCAGAGCCTTTGATTGGTGGAAGAGGTAAAAGATCTGACATTCACTACTTTGCTGCTTTAAGGAATGCGGAGTACCTATGACAATTTATGTCTCGTTGGCGAGCATAGTGGGCAGTTAGGAACATCAGCTCCCTAACTTTTGACACTGCCCCTAGTGTAGAAGAGGGATTGTAAAATGCGTCAGTGATGGCGTTGACACTTTCATTTTTTCAAAGATTTTCACATTAGTGCTTTAGTTTTCCTATATATACATGAGGTGGTATCAGCCCACTGAATCCGTGTATGAATAGAATACTTGATGAAACTCCTAGCTTCGTTTTTGTTACTCTGAGGAAGAAAATGTTTTACTTTCAACTTCAACAAACCTCTCCCTGCTAATAGAAAAGTATGTTGGTTTGTGATGCAGCTAATGCAATCAGCAAAGCAATCAAATATATGTCTTCATCTGTAATTGCTGCACTCTGGTTAGACGTTGCTATGTCAACTCCACATCGCTCAATGCTGGTATAAGTATCACCCTCTGCTGTTTTTGATTTAATGCTTTTCTCCTTCATTTTTTGAGACATGTCGGTGAAATTAATTTTCTTTCTATCAACCTAATACATCGCACCACGTCTCCGCTTTTGTTCGGTTCGTTTGGTGCTATCCGCGGCATCAAATTAACCATCAAACACGACGGTACAATTTTGACCGTAATGTTTTTTACGTATGTCACATACTCATTGACTATAAAGGAGAAAGTTGATCCAACATTCTACTTTACTCGATGCAGAAGAAAGCCGCCCTCAATCACATTTTCAGTATGTTTTAGATCCAGTTTTGTCCTTTCAATTGGGCAAACAACGTACAAAGCAGATATTTTCGTCTTTCTCATCCCATTTCACTAAAAGAGCTAATTGAAAAAGTGCCTGTTCGTGTTTCAGCGGGTCCAATAAGACGACCTCACTCTTTTTTTATGAGAGAGATTCTATGAAATATAAGAGGATCAACAACCTCCTTAACATTATTAATTTTGACAGTGCAGTCCATCGAGACCAAGGGTAATACTGTCTTTTTGAGTTAGTTTCATCTCTCCAAAGTTTTGTTCAAACACTCTCGCTATATTAGCCTTTCCTTCTTCCACAGCCGTATGGCAATGCACATTACAGTTCCCAACAATGCCTGTAGCGAGCGATACCAGTGAAGATAATTCAGGAAAAGATGGGTGGCACCTGAACCACTCTGACAGTTTCTTCTTATCTTCTTCATTTCTGGATTGTCGTGATGTACGAAAATCTACATGTTGTACAAATTGATACCAAACAATCATCTTCATGCAATCGCTGACCGTTTTTGTAAGGGGGTGGTCAGCATATAGACTGCTTCAAAATGGTTGTAAATAACAAATAAAGACTGCATGAAAATACTATTTGAGACGTGCTTTGATCGTATTTCTACTATTATTTACCTACCGATGTTTCTTGGAAGATACACAAACGTGCAGCTTGTTAGATGGTATCTATGGGAACGACGGGAAAAATCTACATTATGTAATGTTTTGACATATGTGGCCACGGTGTCAGCGTGATTGCTCGTCATCAAGTCATCCCGGGTTAGATTCCCGAGTGAAAAGATAAAATTTGTAGCTTTTCATTTCCATGTCTCAGTTT
>NNCF01126735.1:58098-80300 GCA_002313205.1 Laupala kohalensis | reverse complement strand
TATATATCCGAGCTGTATCCGAGCATTACAACTGCGGTTGTTAGTCGCAGAGGTCGGATTCTTCATACATCCCAGCTATTTAAACTGAGACATGGATATGAAGAGTTACAAATTTTAACTTTCCCCGCCCGGGATGACTTGGTGACGAGCTATCATGTTGACACCGTGGCCACGTCGGTATATTTGCGGTTGAAATAACGATTACGATCGATAAATCTATATTAAAACCCATCTCCACGAAAATTCGACAACTTTCGAAGCCTATAACTTCAAAAGTATTGGAGCTACAAAAAAAATTAATAGGATATTTTCCAAAGGAAATTTTATCTACTTTCATTTCTTATATGGAGTACAATAATGTCGGTGACATTTGCAAAAATCGTAAATAATGTACCTTTAACCCCCTCACCTACCTCGCCAAACACCCTCCAGGACTTTTAGTATATTAAACAATAGGTACCAATGAACAATCATGCCAAGTTTCAAAACTCCCGTTTTTTACCCCATCAATTTGTCTAATTTGACAGGGCTATATTTCTATTTTGTATTTCTTAAAGGTAAAGTATGACGATAAGTTATATCTCATTCGTTTTTGATAGATAGAAACATATTAATTTGATACAGATTATATTATTCGATTTTTTCTCTCTTTACATAGATATGTTATTATATTTAGTTATTTATTCAAAAAGAAACTTTCTTAACATAGTTTTCTTGAGAGGATTTATCAGATTAAAGTGACAATTGTTTTCTCAAGTTAATGTCCTAAGTAATATGAAAGTCATCCATTCAATTGCATATTGAGAAACCATAGAACTATACACTTGTTATTAAAAAAAGAAGGTAAGAGTCATATCTTATACACGAATGCCCGTTTGAAAAAATTGCTGAAAGTAGTGTAAGAGGAAAGGGAAAAAGTTTTATACTTAGAGACATTCATAATAAATACTCTTACAGAAAAATTTAGAAGTATAGTAAAAATGAAATAAATATTTTAAAGTTGTAATCATATGAATAAAGTTCATCTGGACTAATTCACATTTCAAAACGTAGTTAGATTTTTGAAAACTCAATTTTTTCACCAACAATTTGAGTCATAAAACTACAATGCCAATGACCTTACCTAGCGTTTTGGAACATAACACATGTTTTTATAACTCCTGGAATGTTGAGAAACACGAAATTCTGGGAGAAATATCGCGTCATAGAATCTGTTGCATCTACTCTGATGGATATCCAGGGGTACGAACCAAGTGGCAAGAGAACTGAAGTAAAGAGTAGAGTTATCCTCATCGACGTCATGGAAGCACTACAAGCGTACTAATAATATTAAAAATGTCGATCGTCCTTCTCTTTGAAGAAACAACAAAGGTTGCCCATGTAAAAGACAAACCACATACATCATTTTTAATTTCAAGATCTAACACGCGATTTTCTTAACAAGATTTAATGAAAAAACAGAAATTACAAAGAAATACAAACTACGAGATTTTTAAATCGCTATTGTATGCAAAAATTTAGTGCCAACCAATAGACTTATTCGATGTTTTTAAATCCCATAAAATGTAAATTTTAATACCTAAAGGCGTCTATTCTGAAATACTTATTTACAGAGTAATTCTTAAAAAGACAAACAAATAACTTAATAAGTATTTTTTATTACCTAAAGCCATTTAATTATCGTTCAAAAAGTTGTAAAATAGCAGTAAAAACATTATTATAAATTAAATTTTTCATTATTATCAACAGTCTTTCATTTCCTCAATTGCTGTTACTATCGTCCATTATTTCATTGACACAACTTCCTGCCAAACAACTTCATTAACTCTGATATTAGGAAATACCGACTTGAATTGACCATATGACTTGAAGAGAGAAATTCCTTGATCCTGCTGGTAATAACTTAAGAACAAACGCTCTACTACAATAGAGCAACTAGCCCTAATTTGAAGAGGATTCTTTTTATTAAAGGTCATAACTTGATTAATAATGTTCTGTGCTTTAAGTTAATACGTGTAGAAATATTTACTAAGCTCATGAATTTACGGTTTCTGAGTTCAAGAATCTCTATTTTTAGAATTATTGGAAGATGCTTTGCACGGAATTTATTTTTATAAGTTAGACCAATCTTCTTTTACTCAGGAAAAATAAAATCTATCTATATTGCAAGATTAAAATAATTTTACTTATAGACTTTTAAAAACAAACGTAAGACATCCTAATTTTACAAATTCATAACAATAAACTTTTAATACAAAGCTTGAATGTATACCCCATTTTGAGTTTCACCTACAGCAGCGAGAATAAATAAATCCTTCGATGAAACCACCCTTGAATAAGCAACGTAAAGTTGTCCTCGAGAGAAACCATCGAAACGTCACCAATTAGTCTAGCACACCACTTCACCCTTAGGAGATGTAAGGGCATTTAAATATGTGCTGAACTTGTATTTATGGGGCATCACGTCACTGTTTATTTGGAAGGTCACGAAATTTATGGGTTAACCCCGTCTTTTTTTATTAAACGTTTCTAAGTAACTGTTCCTTCCTACACCTAGGGGGTTTCTAGAAATATCCACTCCAACTCCCAATGGTGGTCCAACTCGCCGGGAATATCGGACTTGTTGACATAACATCGTGTCTCCATTCATATCAGCATCTCAGGTAGAACGAACCAACTCGTCGGGAGAATTGTCGTATTTGAGGCACGACACAACGGTCCCAACGTGGCTGCACCATTTCATAATAACGCTTATAAGATTTAAACTATTCGTCCAGATTTTACGATTTAAAGACGTTTTTAGTCTTTGTCAAATGCACAGAACAAAATAAACTAAATTTAATGATGATTGATTACATTCCTAAATTACTCTTTAAAATTAAAGTATTTAAAAACTNTGATTGATTACATTCCTAAATTACTCTTTAAAATTAAAGTATTTAAAAACTTTTATTTTTAATACCGCTTTTCCAGTAATTAAGATTAACCTTTGTTAGACCTACGCTGTCGCGAATTTTTTTGTAAATCTCCTTGAGGCAACTACCTTGCACAGTTGTCATCAATCTCTAACCGTTGAGGCAGAAGATTGCTTATCCAATTTCATCAATCTTTATGGTCAAAATCATTTCTTTTTTTCAGACATCTAGTCTACATTCTTCCTCAAAATTCTAACTATATCTTAACAAATTTCATAACGATCGGTTCAGTGATTTAGTCGTGGTTAGGTAGCAAACATACATACACACTATCGCATTTCACATTTATATATTAGCATGAATTTCTACTTCACTCCTAAGAGGCATATGAGTTTTTAAAAGGTGGTCTCTCCTTTAAATATACAGGACAGGCTCACTTTTGGATTACCTAAATTAGTAATCTCGTAACCTCCCCAAATTTGGACTACCAACATCACCTGTTAAATCACGACTTTCCGCAGCATTTAAATCAGGTCAATGGGGTTGAAAGTTTCTCGTTACGTCACTAAATGCATACGTAGAAAAGTGAAAACTAAAGTATCGTTCAAGTGATATAGCACTAAGTAGCTATCTCTAACACACCTTGGAGTACGCACGAAAACTAAAAGCATAAGCCACACACTAGCAATATTCACCAGACACTGGTTATCGCGCACAAAAACAATTAAACACGCTGTAGACTCAGCTCGGTCGCAGGAAACTCAGGATCCAAGACATTTGACCTCCTTAATCGGGAATATCCCTCGAATGAGGACAACTTTTCATACTCTGGGCAGTACTCATGTATTAAATATTCCCTATTGGGTCCTTCTGACGCACATTTAGTGAAGGAGTTAAATGAATTATTCTAAAAAAAATTTCGATCATAGTTTGAATTATATTAATGTGATTTATTCGTTAAAAATATGGAAAATATTGAAAATGTCGATATATACCTTGAAGTGTATAATATGAAACACATCAATATGAATGCGTGTATTTCTTGGTACACATGGAGATGATATACGATAACAAAGTCGAGGAAAGATGGTGATGAGCTGGAAACTGAATCCGGGTTCTCCAGCATTGACCTTTTTTCTGTTTTTTCGTTTTTTAATTTCCAATTATACAACATGTGAAAAGGAAGTATTGTAATCAGTCAAAAAAGAGTTTCGGAATCTCTTCACATCTATACGAAATGGCTCCAGGAGAGTCCATTTTCAATTTTTTGTGATAATATCCAATGTTTTATGTGTGTGTATGTGAAGAATTTTGTTTATACGATAACTCACGAACAAATGAATGAAATCAAACCAAAGTAGAGAATTGACTTTGAATGCAGTGGGAATAGAGGGCCTATTTCTGGGCAGCTCATTCTGACTTCATTTACACACCGCGCTCCACTTCCGGTTTCTTACAATTCAAATTTTTGAAAATATAGAAGCATTTTAATTGGTGAGTTAGACATTACTAAACCGCATTCCTATACGTAGCACCGTTTTCCAGATACATCGAAAAATTTTACGCAAAAACTGAGTTGCGCATTGTTTGTGACGCTTTATTTGAATCTGCAAATAAGGTAATTCCAAAGAGTTCAATTTGGAAGATAGTTCACGCAGTCTTTACTTGAAAACGATACTATTGTCTTTTTGGATCCATGTTTTGTGATGATAAATATTTTGCATCCGGTTGATCTAAGAAATATATCACCTTGTATAATATTTTAGCATATTATTATTATTTGTATTTTGAATTTTTTTGTTTAAATTTTTGTGCTTTGTAGCTAGTTTATTTTCATGAGTTTTTGTTATGAATTGTAATTGGAAATTTGAGTGAGACACACTCCAGATTTGTTTTAGATCGCAGGGGTGATGACAGTTTCACAATCCGTTTACCTTCCACAACAGCACACTATTATCGAATTAGTTATCACTCCTTGTAAAATGTTTATGATGAATACAACAACCTTCAATGTGCATGAATATATAGGCAAAAATACATATTCATTCTCGTAAGTGAGACAGAATTTTTAAGTACGTAAACGTCCTGGAAGAATTTAGCGGCGCAAGTACCTCTCGATAAATAAGCACGCATTTTCACAATTAAGAAGAAATACGTGTTCAGGTTAGACATAAAAATAATACGCCCAAGAGATAGTACCCATTAAATTGCACATTTTAAGTCAACGAAAGTAAATTTACGAAAATAACAAATCACTCATTACTGGTTGTAGCAAAAATCAATTTCATCTCTACAGCTAAATGGTTTATAATTATTCGGTACTTTTCAGACGCCTTCAATTCTCTATTTACTCTACGCTAGAAATAACATCTCTCCACATGTGAATTGTAAGTAATAACGATATTTAAGGAATGCAAGATATAAAACCTTAATGTTTCTTTACCACATCCCATACTGCATAATGGTTCTTACGTCGAACACTCGTATAGATGATATTAAAACCCGAAGTTTACTACTCACAACTTCGCACGTCATGTTTTCAAATTCAACTTCCGGAACTAAGACGTTCTCTTCAACTCATTTGTGCAAATTAGTTGGCATACATTCGTTCCCCGTGAAGTATAAATCAAAAACTCTTCAAAGGAAGGCCGCATTCGGAAATCAGAGAACACGGAAATAAATATCCATTTACGTTATGGTAAGAAGGCAAAGCNGAAATCAGAGAACACGGAAATAAATATCCATTTACGTTATGGTAAGAAGGCAAAGCCATAGTTTCATCTATTTAAAAAATCTATTTAGTCTACGCTGAAAATAATAGGTGGACTAACAATTAAGAGAAAATATAAATTTTAGGGGAACAATACTTGGGGAAGTCCGACAGTACCCGCTGTCCTAATCTACCAGCCAGAGCTAGTTCTCTCAACTGTTGCAAGTTAACAGTTGTTCGCGGGTATCATGTATAAGAATAAAGATTTCCCGAAAATATATTCCGGACACGTCCAAATTAATTTAGGGTTGTGGCAGCCGTGACTGAATAAATGTGACTGTGATTTTTGGGCGCGCGAAGAGTTTTTTCTACGCGTCTATTCCTGCTTTTTAAGGTGACTAGTTAGTTATACCTTCACTTTTATTTATGTTCTCTAAGGACGCACTAGTCAGTTGCAACAAAAATTTTACAAACGATGTGCAAGACGGCTCGTGCTCCTCGTACAGTAACAACCACCAATAATTAATTTGAAATAAAACAAAATCATTATCTTTTATCATTTCAAGATGAAATGATGGAAAGTGTGTTTAAAAAAATTAAAAAATCATGAAAACTGAAATATTATTTCGAAATTGACCGCAAGACACACTGAGGACTTACATGTTTGATGAGGAACGTTAAGTCATCAGACTTCCTGATACTGTTGGTCGCATCCATAAATGGAAAAATCAAACAAATCTTTTGATGATGACATGTACAAACATCTCGTTCCATATATGTCGAAACTAGATATTTAATTCATTTCTCTCAACAAGAAATTTTTGCAGTTTACGCTTGATTTGGAAGATTCTTTGAAGGTACCTCAGAAGTTTTCACAGCAAATGAAAAAGGAAGTTGCAGAAAGGAAGTGAATTTGTACATGAAATTTCTATCCAAGACTTCTACAAAAATTATTCAAAATTATTTTATATCCTTTGATTTACTAAGACAGCAAAGTTATATAAATGCATGCTTCTTGTTGTCACTTAAGAACCAAAAAGAAGCTCCCCATCTTAGTACAGATGAAGTTATCTCGGATCATGTTAACTACATTAGCTTGAACGCTGATGTAGTTAACTCATGAACTCATGAAAGTAAACTCATGAAAATAGGTGGAAAAAGAAATATACTGAGATGTTTGTAGTTTTTTTAATTTTGCCTTCAAAACTTCGCAATTCGTGAGGCATTTTCCTACTTTATTTTCTTATAAGCCTCTCCAAAAATTTTACATTTGATAGCTCTCAACACGAAACATGAAAATCGCAGAAAATGCAGCAAATGTTCGCAAAGTTGTCGCTTCTATCAATAAAATGAGCAACAATCTTTCGGAATGTCTCAAACTACACGTCTTGTTAGTTTTTGTAAAACATACAATCAAACTTGCCATAGCTCTCTTACTTTATGGAAGGTTATATCCTGTTGTTGGCCGTATTTCTGTCGAAAACTTTCCTTTACACATACAAATTGAAGCCCAAACTATCCTCTTGTGGATACTCCACATTTTCATTTCATTTCATCACGAAGCAAACTGACGCT
The DNA here is from genome assembly GCA_002313205.1 of Laupala kohalensis. NCBI lineage: Eukaryota > Metazoa > Arthropoda > Insecta > Orthoptera > Trigonidiidae > Laupala > Laupala kohalensis. Next base: position 73,100 of record NNCF01126735.1, on the reverse strand, counting down.
CTCCTAAATTAAAGCATCCGAAAACAAAAACAAACCAAACCTGAAGCAGGGAAAGAGGAGAGGGGGGAGTAGAAGCAATTTGAAAACCACTACGCAGCGTTGGGACTCGAAGATAGACAAAAACGCTAACAAGTCAAGCTGTTGGGCACGACGAACGAGAAACACACGTCGCGAAGAGAACAAAAGGTCGAAGGGGTGGGAGGGGTTAGGAGGAAGAGGAGGAGAAGCAAAACAGTGCGCACACTACCTGCCCTCGCTCAAAGACTGCTGCAGAACTGCTTCGCCGGCGAAGGCAGCAACAATGCTCCACCGCTCACCTGGAAACAAAGAACAAGCGAGAGCTATAAATTCCTGCGCGGGTTCCAGGGCGCGCGCTGATCGACTGGCGCGGCGCTCGTACAACGAGCAGCCACGTTCTCAAAGATTGACGACTCGCATCGTCGCGTCGCGAGCACGCGAGGGGGAAGTCCCGGCGGCCCTCGGCGATACGCGGATGAAATAATCTAGAGCCGTGTTTCTCTAACCTTTTTAAGTCTGCTATCCTCGAGAATTAAATTTTAAAGGTTTCTCAAGCTATTGTTACCTACAAAGAATTTTACTAGTTACCGTAGTGAAGTAATATATGGAACATGTACGGAAAAATGGTTATAACCCCTCGGAAGATTCTGCTCACAACAAACGCAAATCCTGGATGCCCCACGTATCACCAGTTTGTGGATGAACCGAACGTCCTCTGGAATATCAACCTGGACGGAAATGGTGTTCAGTTATGGGAGGTAAACGGGTAGTATGATGCACAACATCTCCTGCAATCAAAGCCGGAAATTCGATGTTCCAGTTCCCGCATTGTCGTCGTTTTCGTCTGGCCGTAGTTATCCCGTATAATATTTAGTTATCTAATCTGTAAGTTCCCGGGAGTTATATTTGCTAGTCTTACCTAAGTAGGAGTGAATTTGCAATGGAACTGATCTGAAAAACATTTACACACAGTACTAGTTGTGTTTTACCCCAGCTTTACGACTCAAAACTAAATAAATAATGATGATGATAATATTAATAAATAATGATTATTTTCCATTAGTGAAGAACAAGTTGTTTCAAGGTATATCCGATATTAATCCACGCGTCCAGACACGTAAAAATTCAATCGAGTTTTATTCCCCACCTTACTAGTTACCGCAGGAAAGTAATATATGGAACATGTTCGGAAAAATTGTTATACCCCGCCTTACGAGTTTTTTCTAGCTATTGTTCATTACGTTCATGACAAAATTGATGAAATTTGTTGCAACTTCCAATTATATATTATATTCAAATACGTTATGTTACTTAGGAATGTTGCCAAAATGACAATGTCTTGCGTGACAAACGTGGACATTTCACCCCCTTGAACCACGTAGTCACAGTACCGTGAGGTACAACTTAGTGATTCACATATTGGTCGTGCTTTCTTGGTCTTGGGTCTTAGTATTGGAAAATGCAAGACTAAGTCCCCAAAACCAAATATTCGATGCAAGAGCAAGACCAAGACATAAATAGCAAGAACAACAAGACATATGAGCGGGACCATGTCTGCAAGATTTCGAGAAAAAGCAATTGTTTTACTGATGATTAATGATACGTGTAACTAAAATTCATATACAATATATTTCAGTAAAAGATAAATGTTGCTCTAAAAACAAATTTAAAAAGAATTTTAATAATTATATTTAATAATCATCATTTAATCTCATAATATGTACCTCAAATACTAGTTCGTCTCAATGCAAAAATACCTGTAGTATCGTACATAGAAGAAAAAAAACAAAAAAACTAGACCTTATCTCACATGATCCAACTAAGACTAGCAAGACTCGCAAGTCCAAGACCAAGAATGATGATTAAGACCAAGACCCAAGGCACAGATAAACATTACTAGAGCCAGACCAAGATAGAATATACAAGAACAAGACCCATCTTGGTCTTGGCATTGTTTTGCGAATCACTTAGTAGAACTGTACTTTATGTCAATAACTCTAAAACTGTTTAGTTTACCCACCAACCCTAAAAGGATTGAAAAATTATAATCAATATTTCGCGACCCCCCAATATAATGAAACTTCAATAGCAGTAAGTATTATTGGCATGCAGTATGCATAACTGCAAGAGAGACTAATAAAAAACTATTAATTGACCTAAACACGGAATTTAATTTTTTTGCCTTAAAATTAATTTAAATTTTTTCTTCTACCATTATTATTTTCAATGTTTTTCTTAATACGACATATATCAGTAGATTTTTGTGTTGAATGAAGGGGAAGATAACATTACCGTATGAATCAAAACACGTGTCTGCTTTTAGTGAAAAATAACTCCATGGGTTTGGGAAAACAAAATAACCAAACAATTCAAATGCAAATAAATATATGACAGTTTTCGTTCAATAGGGACGTGTAATATAAAAATATCATGGTATAATAAGAAATGAATGCACCAAATATATGTACAACATTTAAAATTATTGCATTACATGCGTATAATCGGAATGTTCAAATAGATCGGAAATTCATATTTCATCCAAATCTTGAATACTGTAACGTTTATCAAACCTGCTAGTTCTAAATCACTTCGTTGATAATAAAAGTTTTTATGATTGTATCATGATTAATGAAACTAAATGAACAACCTACAAATTAATCAAATGTTATACTTATGTAAATTTGAATATTCATTCATAACAATCACCGAAATTATGATAAAAAATTATAGTCTTCAATATAGTTGAGTAGCAATGTTACAATAAGAGGGCACCAACTATTGAGAAGAGGAACAATTGCAGTGGATCTACAAAAATAGCATAAACATAATAATTAATCAAAGAACCTAGTAGCAGATACATGCTACTTTCATTAATCCAATGATACTAATCCAACAATTTCAGTGTAATTGAAAACTTGTATAATAATCATATGACAGCACGCAATTCTAGAACAAACAACTGTTAATTACGAATATGCCTTGTAATGAATAAACGAAATCTCCAGAGTGGTCATTTCTTAATGCTTCCTATTTCATTTAAGCTCCTCACAACGCAACATTTAATTTGGAAAAGTGCCTCAATTTTCTTTGTAAACTACAACGAGGGCATTTGTGATTGCCATTCGTAGAATTGGTACAGCTTTGAGAGAAAGGAAGTGTGCGTGCGGCTGCAAATGACGCATACACACGCACCTCGCCTACATGAAATGCTAACGTCCACATGGCCACAACGCGTCACCACTCCCTAGCTGAGACATCAACCAATAATCGACGAAAGCACGGAAAAAATTTGGAAACCAAAAAGACTCCGCGACTACTGAAGGGCAAAGGTCAATCTCATTCCTACACTTCGACTTCCTGAGGACCATCAGTCAGTCACGTTTCGCTAAGACATACAGATGTACTGTGAATGCGCTTTTTTTACACGCACTCCTTCAAACAGTACTTCACAAATATTGTCACGGATGAAAATACATCATGCATTTAACCAAAATTTTAATATACATACAGATTTAATGGGTAACAGTCACACAACATTTAGATCGTCATACGATATTTTAAACTTTTCTCTTTTTTCCAACAAGTTTTCACTATTAAGTAACTGATCATTCATTTTCAAGTAGCTAAATGATATCCGAGAGCTAGTTTGTGTTTTTAGAAGTTAATTAATAAGTATATCTTTTAGAATTAGAAATAAGTACAAATTATTGTTGTTTAAAATATTTATGTGCTATGTAAAAGAAACATGGTATTAGATTAGACATGCAAACATTTAATAGATTTCAAGACAGCGAAACAATTATTGGTTGATAGACTATTGCTTTATCATTGCTTATGCGTACATGAGAGACATAAGAGGGAAACTTCAACCAGAAATCTGGATATAGTTGAAAAAGAAACAAAGATTTTCAAATTAACGTGCAAAATTAAAAGCCATGTTGACAAAAATGTTTATTTTTAATCTCTACAGGAACTTTGGTAAATCCTGTCTTAAACAAACACTCACTGACTTATCACTTTTTCAGAGAGAATTTTCCCTAAAATACGTCACGGAGATTTATTTAACATTTTCCCATTACTTAGCTAAAAGAAATCGTAGGAATTATATTTCTCACAACTTCGTCTTCAATTTGCTCCCAATATTGAAATAAATAAATAATTTTCTGCACTGATATAGTGTTAAAGCTTATTTTGGTAAAGAAAATATAACAAAATTTGTTCTTTCTTCGGGTCAGAGGAATTATACAACATGTATTGCACTTACAGTATAACAATATACACACATTTTAAAGATATATCAAGTAATTTTTAGAAGAAGACACGGATTCAAATGAATTCAGTTGAAGTGGACAAATGAGTATATGCAAGTAGAAGACTATGTTTAGGCTTCTGGTTAATGGCTAAATGCTCTTTGCCCAGTAGTGGGCAACGTCGATGGCGTTTGGGGTGGCTGCTATGAGGTCCTTCATCGTACAAGTTGAGGGACACAGGGTTCATTGACAATGTTGATTTCCGAGTGCAATTCAAATAACCATCACATATTTCAAAAATAAAAATAAAACTGTATTGACAATGTCGTAGACATATAAAACTTTGTCCTAAATGCCAAAATCAGTCCTTAAGGAAATAACTTGGCGAATTTCGCGGCGTCCACTACTTCAGGGAAACGCGATGTAATAATTATGAAAACCTCACTTAACATCAGTACACGGACATCAGTTGTGACGAACGCTGTAACATGCTTCAAGAAATACAATAGATATCTCATAATATCTTGAAAACAAAATTTCTTAAATATTATGTAAATATAACAAGCAGGCAACTCTATTGATCTTTTAAGACATGCAAAAGTCATGATTTTACCTTGGGACGCTGAAATGTTAAAGTACACCTCTGTCTTTGTTGACCTCCTTCGATGGGAATTGATGGAATAGTCCCTTGCTTTCTTTCAGAGAATACGAACAACGTATTATCTTCCGCATGGTCCAATACAATTTTTATCTATTTTTTCAGACTAATTTATTTATTATTTTAGGTAAGTATCTTCAAGTCTTTTTTTGTAAAAATTGAAGTTTACATATCGACAATTATTTGGAAAATGTTTTCGTATGTTGTCACTAAAACATAGGCACATATTTTGAATTAAATTTTAACTGTGAAATAAACGAATAAATTTAAATAGAATTCGAAATACCTACTTATTTGTTGCATTTGTAAACTGTAAATCTACATAAACACGCAAATCATCATGTTTTTGACAGCAAGGTAAGCAACTTACCGTCAAACACACGACTTTTTTTAAACAGATAAATTCGAAGTGCAATAGTTTTATTCATAATAAAATCTATATAATGTTTATTAGTAGTTTATTACTCATAAACTCTAAAAAGGAAAATATATTATCGTTATCATAATTATTATGATTAATGTGTTGCATTGGGATTTCACTTAGCAATGAAAAAGGTATATTTTCAATTTATATTCGATTCTCCAAACATATCATTTTCAAATCTTTACCATAAGAGCAGTTAAAAATTGTGTATGACTTGAGTCGGAACAAATTTTCCGGAAATATTTTCTCAACGTATTGAAATTCTAGCATTACAAATGAACTGAAGACTCCTGGGAGAAAACAGAAGACACAGCGATAGTAACTATTATTATTTTACAAAATTACACTAAAATATATTTTATTGTTACGTATGTAACAACTTCCCTCTCAAGAGGTGTAACATTTTTACAAACACTTGTAGGCAGATGAAGAAAACTATACAATGGTATGATCAGACTATTAATAAACATATGTTTGAATTATCTCTTTCTCTTTGTGGAGAATGGAAGCTGGAAACTCCAAATAAGGCATCCTTACCAGTAAAACGACGTCTGAAAGAAGGAAAAGCTGGGCAAGGAGATTATTATCGAGTGAGTGCCAGAGGCTCTGAGGATGGCATCCAATGGAATTCCAGAGGGCAAGAATCTTTCCGCCTCCTCATGACCTTCTCTTTGGCGTTACCCTGCAGGGAAAATGAACTCACGACTACTGAACAACTCCCAAGTCACATTTCGTAACATGTTGCTTCAATTTGACACTCGAGACAGCTGAAAACTACTTTTCCAATAAAATTAAATGTTATACAAATTTCAACCCTCCTGGGTCCAAATGTGATTAAATACGCTAAAGGTGGGGTGAACTCTCCCACCCTGTTGTGCTTATTTTAATAATACAAAAACTGATGATATCCCTTCTTTTATTATATCTCTGTTATTTTAATCTTACGAAAAATAAATAAAATTAATAACATTTTGGATAAATATCTAGCGTTATCGTTTTTCCGGTATATACCTAATGTGACCATTCTACGAATTTTGTTTCACGTAACAAAAGTGTTTACTGAGCAGAAGTTCTCAACAGATTAAATAAAATTACAATAAGACAAGTAAAAAGTTGGAAAGGGAAACGTTTATTTGTTTAACCTTCCGATTTAATTTTCCTGGAATAAAATAACGAAAGGATTTCATAGAAAAAAGCTAAAGAGGAGTAGAATTGTTGAAATTCATAAATTCGATATAAATGGTATTAGAAGAAAAAATAAAATAAATTAAAATAAAGGAGAAAGAGATACTTAGAAAAAGAGGTTTTTTTAACACTACAAATGTTGTTTTTCAATGATTTTTCCAGATAAATACTAATTTACATGGTCTCCGCAAGCCTACTGAAAAATTCAATATTTCAATCAACGCAAGCTTATGACCTATGAGAACTAGTCATATGATACGACAGGTATAAAATGTAACCACGTGCACAATGCCCAGGTGGTACGAAAGAATCTGGCAGACTAGGTAGTTTGTCTATTTTTGGCTCGAAAGCGTTAATGATACTTCAAAATGCTGTACAGGAGAAGTGTTGTCTGAAAAAAAAGAACTAAAATAAAGTCTGCGACAGCGCACACGTATCTATAATAGGAAAGTCGCAAAAACATAGAATGCTGCATTTTGCACCTGAGCTCGTAGCTCAAAGCGATCACAAAAGGAATGTAATGTTTTCTTCAGCAGAGTGTGGTTGAGTCACGATTCTGTCCATTGGTAGATACACATAAATGAGCTTCAACTGTGTTATGGGATTTGTTTCAATTATTTGCTAAAATGATTTAATTTCATGAAGTTACGACTCGTAAAACTAATTTTTTTAATCATCAGACGCTATAAATATTAATTTTATACTAAATCCAGAGCATCGAGTCTTGATTACATAAGTTCAAAACTTAAAACAAAAGAACTAGGAATCCGTTGCCATCAATCACCGGTGAACTTCAGTAAATGCACATTCTACTTCTTCTTATGTTTAAGATATTCTTGGGGAATAAAGGCACGTACATCTAGTTAAAGGTACATCAAAGAAAGAAAACGAAGGATTATTTATAAGAAATGAAACTTCAAAATATGAGAACAGCGACGTATGAATGATTTCTAAATATCACAACGGCACAGAAATTAAATATTTATTTCATACATTTATTCAGTTTTCTCTATTTTCTCTATATTAAGCTATTTTCTCTATTTTTCTACGATTGATACAATTGTACGAAACAAATTAAAGTACAATTTATAGCTCCCGCTTAAGACATGACACCTCACACCGTCTAATTGACTTTCTATCATTGATGTTGATTTACAATTAATACGCGTCATGTCTTTTAATGTACGCAATTAACATGATAATAATGACCAACTTATTTCAAATATTCATCCAAATACACAAATAATCCTTAACTTTATAATACCATAACTAATCTTATAATCATTACTCCTTTTCATTTTCACTCAATAGAATGTCACGATACTGGTTCCGTATCACTCATATTAATAATACGTTTTACGTGTACTTTTATGCTGTTTTTTTATATTAAGCAATATTTTTTTATAAATAGATTGTAAGTAGAATATTTAAGTTTAAAACTTGTATATTTTATTGCTGAGTACAAGTTATATTACAGTGAGTGTTTCGTATGTACCATCGCAAACACAGCAAAAAAAGTGAGAATCAGCACTAAAATAAACGGGTAAATTTGGAACGAAACCAAATCTTGAGTTATTAAATTTTGTTTCAGATTTAATGAGAAATATACCCTACACATCCATGACAGCGATGACAAAAATACATTTTAAAAACCTTCCGTTGTGGGCTAATTTGTGACATTGGTCGCGCATCAATTGCGCACAAAAGTGCCGATCAATGGCACATCGTACCCAAGAAGATCCTAGACAGGTTTTGTCATTTGCGCAGTGGCCGAGGAAGGTAGTCAGAAGGAGGAAAGTATCCGTCAAATACACCCTCACACAATTACCATGGTCTGTGCAGTGTAGATGGAATACCACTGGACCATATTACAATAAAAGTGCTGACTAAATCGTTTTGGGGAAATTTGAAAACGTACCATCGTTTCTGTATAGGTGGTTTCTGTATAGGGGTAATCAATTGTACTAGGGTGCCGTGGCTTTCTTAAAAATAGAGATTACTTTTGAATTACAGTTTTGCGAATTTTGCTGGTAGTCCGTAAATTAAGGAAGAATAGAAGCAATCTAATGTGACACACTGCTGAACTCCTACGAGAATGTAATGAATTATCAATTTAAAATTTTGACAGGATAGGGGAATTTCAAATATTATCTCCAAGGTTTGGAATGAGGAGTGATGTAATATTTTCATGTGAAAAAAAGGAGACAGTGGGCCATGAACTATGAATATAATGTTTGTACAGTGTAGGAAGAGCAAAATTTTGTTCAGAGATGCGAACGATTTATGTAGTGGACACAAGCGTAATAAATTGATAAAGAGCAGAGAAAGATCAAACTGTCGTCGATAAATATGTAAATGGAATGTGGGATACAAAGCAAGGAATACATTAAAACATTAATAGGTTATTGTGATGTAAGATACTAAACAAAAAGTGGACACCCGAGGTGAATGACGTAAATTGTGTGTTAAATGTATTGATTAACGCCGTGGAATTTTTCATGATTGAGATAGACAAAAAGCTGATGTATATATTTTTGTGGTATAAATAAATTGAAAAACATTCATCATATGTTATACATTACTAGTCGAAGATAATAATATGCATATAACTAATGTACACATTAAGAATTCATTAGTTTTTAAAGAGCTGTCAATGCGTAAAACAGTTTAATACCTATCGCTGATAAATCTTACCAAATATTTAATTATAATCTTAAGAAATTATTTGCAAGGAAAATAATTCGTTTTTATTTCCTGATGGTATACATATGAGATATCCGATTGGATGAATCCCGACCTCAATTAAGGTCAGATTTCTGTGCAATTGACCATCTGAAGTGGTTCTGCGCATTTGAGGAAAACCGACCTAACCAGGGGTTCTGCGCAATTGATGCCCGCCTGTGATGGTCAACGTCTTGACCTCTCCACACTATGATGACTTCTTAGCTAAATCTAGTTACGTGTATTGTGATTCAGCCAAATTTTCTAAGTAGAAACTACATGCTCAAGGTGTATAAAATTGAAATCACTGTGAAATTTCATGTTTGAAATGCACCTAAGCTAGAAAACAGATAGAATATCGTATAGACCAGGGGTCGGCAACCTATTACCCGACGGTCGCCGAGTGACCCATTTGATAATTTGAAGTGACCTACTTTAGTTCCGAAAATAAATTATAATATATAAAAATAAATTATAAAACATAAACATGAAACAAACATATTGAGAATTTAAAAAATTGAAAATAGATACTAAGAACAACATTTTAGTTCGATTACTATGGATCTTATACACATAAGTGTTTATGTATATAAGATTCATGTCGAAAATATCTCTGACCCAAACGTCTCTTTAATACTCACATTTTGGTTGATTTTGACCCGCGGCCAAAAAAGGTTGCCGACCCCTGGTATAGACTACCATAAAGATTCAAATAGATTTTAGTATGCAGTTCGCATTCACTCATCACGTGGTCACGTAGGTAATTTTTCAACACACAAATGGATTATCAATGTTTCCTTTGTATATTATACCCACAGTATGTTACAAAGAATAATTTCCCATAATTAAGATTAGTATTTAGAGATATTTCTTTTCCGTTCTTTATCGCACTTTCAGGGGAGAGCTCTTTCGGTCGAATATCGACCATCTTAAGGTAACTAAAAAAATGAAATCAACTACACACTAAGAATTAAACTGGAAACAATACACATACACATTTATATATAAAATATGTAAAAGTAATATGTATATATAAAATTACGAATTAATTCAAAATCCAGGCGGAAGGGAAATATATTTTACACAGAAAGCTTAATAAATAAAGTGTACAGTTAAGGCCTCTGAACTTTTTGGTTTTAATTTCACTTTTAGGTTACGTGTACCTGACAACAATCTTCTTCATAGCCTCATATAATTTTTCTTTCAGATTCGGTCACGTGTATTAAATTTTCAGTGGACTTTACATAAAGCAATTGAACTCTAGCGGACACATTTGTAAGCTTCCTAGGCAACAGTCACGCTAGTGAAGATACTTTAATTTTTTTGTTGCAATAACCATTAAGAAGTGTTCTTTGAAATTTAAAATAATTTTATCGATTACTTTTCCCCATTTCTATGCCACAGACATTCCAAATAATTCACTTTCATTAGTATTTACATTGTGAATAATTTTTAATCAGTTGTGTGTTATTCTTCCTTTAACCAGTATGTCACATGTATTCTCAGTTACGTGTTATTCTTTTTTTCTCATTTTTAAAGAATGTCTCAAATGTAATTTGTATTCACGGCCTGACGATGGACGATATTCGACCGAAAGAGCTCTCGCCGAAAAGTGCAATGAAAATGGAAAACAAATGTCTCAAAGTACTAATTATAATTATAATCCTGTTCATTCCTTACCAGAAGCAACTAATTTCCCATCATGTTCCCTAAAATAAATCTAGAAGTAATACATCTAGATTTTAACTTCTAACTTCTCGGATGGTTTCTTAATTTTAAAATTGTTTACCGAAGAACTTGTCTCACTGCAGAAATTCATAATCCATACTAAGATATAAATGCGTAACGCGATAGCATGTCTGTGTTTGCTACTTGATCATCACTGGACAAATATCGATGAAATTTGGCATGGAGATAGTTTAGAATGAACATAGTCTAATTTCTCCTTTTAATATAAGGGACAACAAATGAATTTTGACAATAAATGTCGATAAAATTGGAAAAAAAGAGGGTTATATTCGCTTACGCTGCCTAAACGGTGACAACTATAAACGGTTATACTGTTTGTCTCAAAGAGTTCTACAAAAGAGTCTGCAATAGCATACGTCTATCTACAAAAATTAACGATTTATTATCGATAACGTTATTAAAAATAGAAGTCTCAAAATACTTTAATTTAAGATATTAATTTAAGAAGGAAAAAATTGATAAACACCTAATTTAATGCATTATTTGTTTTGTGAATTTCACAAAGATAAAAAAAAGTCTTTAAATCGTTAAATTTGGACGAATGGTTTAGATTTTACAAAAAAATTAATGAATGTTGTAGCCTCGTCATGACTCAGAAGCGAATACCGCCACGAATCCCGCGAGATGGTGTAGTGTACCATATTCAGTCAAGTTTTATATTAAATTTGTATTATTATGAATTTGTTAAATTAGCATGTTATACGAATGTTTAAAAAAAACAGGAAGTAAAATAATTTTTATCTTACTACATAGATGTTTTTCCCTGCGTAAATGTAGAATAGTCTAAGAAAAATCCCGAGCAACGCCGGGTAATCAGCTAGTAGTGTCATATATGAGAATTGAAAGGTTTTGGGGGAAAAATTGAACAAGTGACATTTCTAAAATTTGAGGAAAATACATGGTAATGTCTTAATGAAATAATTCAGAATACAACTTGTAATATCGTAACATATTAATGTACTTTCGTTGTTTGGAGCACTTGTTACTATTTTTTTCCAACAATATCAGTAATTTTGAAATGTTTTCATACTCTCGGCCACCACAGGGAAGCAAAAGAAATATTGATGGTTGGAATTGGAAACAACAGAATCGGTCAAGGGAAACAGATTGGTAATTGCTGTTGTTTTATTATATTACGTACACCTCATAATAGAAAACGCGTGTCGAACCTTTTTGTGTGTTGATTATTTTGCTATACCAAAGTATTATTTTATATAAATCATCAAAAGAAATTATCCACTTCATCTTAGAAATCACTCAATCTATTCTCACTCTTAATGATGAATTTAATTTTAAACCTTTTAAAACATGTATTTTTACTACACTTTAGTCATTGAATCACAAAATCGTTATATTTATACATGGAATATATATTGTACAATCCATGGAAAAGGCCAGACTGAGGTGCTCGGCGGTGCGGCGCGCCGTGGCGTCTGTTCTCTTTATCACCTGTTCCTGGTCAAACCTTTTACCTAAGAATGAAAAATTTTATTACTACAATTAAAGTTCATTATATAATCTAATTAAATAAATAATTAAAAATTTACAATATTTCATGGACGAATAATATATATGAGTAAATAAATAACGATCTATTTCTTAGCAGACAATATTTATTTTATAGAATTCAGTGGAAAACAACATCACTGAGTAAAAACAAGAACAATACGACACTATAAAACATATAAAACTCACGACGTTTCGGTTCCCATTGGCACCACATTGCTGAGTGAAAGTTCAAGTCAAACGAAAATGTATCAACGGTAAAAACACCAACGGTCAGGTGTTATGGAGGGGGGTAAGCATTCAAAAAGAAAAAAAAACTTAACGAGAGTCATAGAACATAAATCCATAAAAACAATCAATTACAAATAGAACGTGTTCAAAATATAATGTTATAAATATTTGACATCTTGGAGGTATAATTTTGTAAACTAATGGTATTTTTGGTATTTTTTATAAATATCATCTCATAAATATCACGTTTGTAAAAAATATTATCAATACAAAGTATTTTGGTATTTTCCCAATCAAATTCATGACCATTTTATAAGCGATGGTGTGAAACAAAAGAAAGATTATTGTTATAAATATTGGCCCTATGTTCTTTGATTCTTGTTTTAAGTAACCTTTTTCTTTACCCAATATAATTACATTTACAGTCTTTTCATTTAATCCAGAAAACAACTTTTTTAAATCATGTAACTCCATCCTACCCTTACCTTCACAAACCAATTGAATATTGTTATGAGTCGTAAAAACAACATGCATATTAAAATTATAGAACATTTTACTTATAGGGGCAGTATGACTTCTTGGGCACATTCGTGCGAAATAATATTTTAAATTAATATTTATCTAAATGGCTTAAGGACAGTTTAATTGACGCGCTGTATTTGTTGCATCGTTCTCCGATTCGTTGAATGCCACCATTCGCGCAAGTAGGCTTCTAGTACATGTCACCAGTCAATACATCTTAGGAAAACCCCGTGTAAACAGTTACTATCCGGTTAGTACGCTAGCGGCGACGTGAAGCTGCGTTGAAACTAGCCCCGTGTACGTAAGATTTTATCGATACCGGAATGCAGTGGTCTGTTTAGAAACAATATGCTGAAATACCCGTCCTCATTAAACCTATTGCTATTCGAGATATAAAGCATTTTATATCTTACCCGGTTGTCAAAAGAATCTAGTGACCTAGGAGGGGATGAACCCAGGGTACGACTTGTGAGGGGCATCCAAGTGGGACGGAGAAAATCATATAAATATATGAATTTGAACACAAATATATTATCAAAAAAAATTTGTAACAGTAAAATACAAAATATTTGAGATTATAAAATAAATCTCATATTTCTATTTCAATTTGTATGACTATTTGGAGAGATCGATATGCACTTGTAGACAAGCAAACTCATTTGTGAAACATTCTCCTAGAAAAGTGTTGTTACTAAGCGACGTATTTAATATTATACTTTATTAATTCATAAAATTAGTTTAAAAAACAATTTTATTATTTATAAATGTAATTCTTGATTACTTACTGGTTGATAACGTTTCTGTAGTTCAAGTGGCTTACTCTTTAACGCTGAAAAATGATATCCGGCTCTCCTAGGTACAAGCCTATTATACTAGACCAGAATAGTCCTACGTAAATAACAATGTCTATTATTACCTCAATAATTTCCATAATTGTCACAAAAATTAATACATTGATGTATAATAAAATGCAGTTAATTTCATAACAATGTGCACAATTCTTCCGACATTTTTAGACATTCAAAAGGAACTTCTGACCAAATGATAATGTACAAAAAGTAATTATCAAACATAAATAAAATTAGATAAGATTTTATTGCGTGTATTCGTAATTTGTTTGCACGAGTCAGTTAATTAAAACAGACTAGCTTTTATATTGCAGTAGTTAATTACAACCCCTATAAAATGTGTCGGTGGATGATTCATATCACAAAACGTTTTGAGCGAGCTCATAAGGTTCTATAATTTATATTATTATACATAACTTCTAATAGTTTTTCATTGAAAATCATTGGTATACTTCTGAATGCTGCCCACAATTTAAAGATAAATTTTAGTATAGAAAAAAAAGCTCACTATAAAAGGTCAAAAACGCACTGTAGGTACAGATGAACAGCTTACCTAATTGGATGAAGTACAATGGAAAGTACAATGCAAAACTGTCGATATGTTCACTATTCTACTGAAAATTTACCGACAGCGGTAGTCTACTGGCAAAGTCTTCGCTTCCTCGACACCTCAGAGCGCTAAAGCGTAGGTTGAAACCCCGCTCGGTCGAACTAGGTGAGTTTATCAGCTGGGTTTTTCCCTTGCCCACTCCAGACAAATGTCGGTTCGGTACCATGGGTTCCTCAGCAACCCAATATCTCTTCTCCCCAATTCCCTCACCCGAGTCACGGTTAGGTGGAAGAGCAGGCCTCAAGGCTTGGATCTCGCCAAAAGACATAAATAAATAAAA
>NNCF01126735.1:26240-57991 GCA_002313205.1 Laupala kohalensis | reverse complement strand
CAGTACAAACTGCGTATGACCACGTGGAGGACAATAAACTAATTTACTCTCCGGAAGCAAGCAAGGGACCATCCCATCAATTCCGATCAAGGGCCCTGTCAATACGTTTGTAATCGCGCGCGCATTCATTTTAACATTCGTTAGTCAAATCCATATTCATTTGCTGATTCCGATAAACCGCTAAATCATCTTTGTGAACCGAAAAAGTTATTAGCTGGGTGAGTTTATTTCTTTGCGTGTTTCCATTTTAGTCTATTTTAGACAAAAAAAGAAATAAACAGAAAATGGGAAATAACAAATATCTACAACAATTTACACAGAGAGGAAAGTAAACTTTCTTTCACAATGGGTGGATAATTAGGACGAAATTAAAATTCCACATACTCAAATATTTAAATTGTGTTTTAGATAAAAAGTTATAGTTCTATAGTTCTATATCTATAGAACTATATCTATAGTTCTATTCTATTACCTATAGTTCGATAATAACTTGTACATGTAATTTTTTGCTTAAAATTACAAACATATTGACATTCTATTAGTATTATAACTCGCAGCTATCTTTTTATCTTATCTAGGAACTTTTGCTGAAATTTTTGAATCCGCCTCTGCCTTAGGGCCCTTGATCGGAATTGATGGGATGGTCCCTTGCTTGCTTCCGGAGAGTAAATTAGTTTTTTTCCCTCCACGTGGTCATACACAGTTTGTACTGTTTTTTGACAATAAATTTATTATTTATTATTAAGACCTTTACACGAACTTATAGAATGGTATGAACGTAATTACGTAATTAATCTACGCTATAAATTTAGGTGAAAAATTTTTCATTAAAAGTTATTACATTCCATTGATGTAGAGAGCAAGGTTGGCCGAGAAGTACGAGATAATTTACACGCGCTCTGATCATAGATAAAATTTCAATATAATTTCTACCTCGCTCCAGACATATATTTATCCTAAGATTTTCTGACTCAAGTTCAAAGCAATATTTATGAAGGTTTTCATGTTATAATGCTCATGGAAATAAAACTTAGAATATAAGTTGAAATGACTCGGTGCACGTGGTCACTATCACGTATATCTTTATCACTGTTGTACATTTACACTATCGTACACGCAGTCTCCGTGTTCTTAGGGAAGCGCCTTAGAGTTAACGGAAGAAGTTAACAAGAGACGAGGTCATCATTGACATAGTCTTAGAGCGGCATTCATAGACGCATAATCATTTGCCATGTAAGAGATGATTATTCGTCAAGTGAATCTCACGAAGAGATCATCAATTGCGGATATGATCCTTGATTCAAATAATGAAGTGCCTATTTGCGACTATAATACCGTCCTTATTCTCGCTGTTTTTTCTGCCAATTTAGGGTAAAAATTCACCTTCATTTTTGTAGACATGTTCAGAGAAAACTGAGCATATGCATTTTAATTGTTTTGCTCCGAGATTATATTATTTGACCCAAGATATGCTCCATGTTTCAGGATAAAAAGTGGCCACTTATTAGTCCGAGTGCAGAAAAGAATATCATAAGCAATCTACAATAGTTATAGAGACAATTGTCATAAATTAACAGCAATTAATTTCCTAGGATGAAATGAGATCAAGCATTTATAATTTCGCCAAAAAACAATGATTGTATAAAAATGATTGTCATACAAAAAAACCCTCTGAATTATGAATGTTAAAAGAAACAATATTCATGCTTTCATGAGTCGAATCTTTCCATCGAATATAAACCATCCAGTCGAGTTGGGTTCGCTACAGATAATATTATTGATCATCCTTCATTTGAACAGAAATGAATCACCATCCTTCGTCAAAACTCGGATGACGTCATTTGTTTCATGACACCCGTCGTGGGCAGCGCTCCGCAAACAAATGACCTCCGCCCTGCGATGGACGGCTACTGGCGCCAGTTGGCATTTTCGGCATTCCTCCTCTTCCCCGCGGTTGAAGGAGTTAGCGCGTTCATTCATCGTTCTCTTATCGGATTGATGGCTGAGGAGAAGCATTCGGCTTTGACTAGTGTTGCTCCCACGATGGCTTTGGAATTCGGATGCGTGGCTGCGCATTCGAAATTGAGCTGCTTTGCCGACGGTCCATCTGCGCGCGCGAGTCGGCTGCTACTAGACATGCGCAATTTCGTTCACCAGAAGGAACGAGTCGTTCACCGTTCACTCCGTCTCCGGAATCGTTCACTCTATGTAGTTTCATCGTTCACATGTTTTCCCGCTCTTGTCAACTAATTGCGGATGGGGGAGATGTTACGAATTTCACATTCTCGCGCCATATAACATATTAATGCCAGAATATGAGACATATAATTTAGAAATAGTTAATAAAGATAATTATATATCAGAACTATGTAAAGAGGGGAAATTGGAGATGTTACGCATCCCATATTATTGTGCCATATCCATATAAGAATGAAACGAAATGATTTTAGTTCACATTAATTTTATAGTGATTTTTTGATATCTTTTTATTCCTTGGGCACGACAATTAAACGATTTGTGTCAAAGATGCCACTTTGCTTCTGGACTACTGTAAGAACTTCCCTACCCAGTGAAGTGTGTTGGTACTAGCAATAGAGCACAGTGACTGCGTCGTACTCGTGAACGGCGTTCGGAGTAGGGACGATGGTCAGGGAGGATTTTTACGTTCTGAAAAATCAGTTCTCGACGAATTATGTCAACTATTAATGGTTATATTGGAAAATTGTGTGGATAATGATTGCGTAAAAAATAATATTGTGGGATTATCTATTGGAGGATATAAAACAATATATACTGATCATTTTCTAAAAAATAATGAAAAAATCACAGAATTTAAAAACAGTGTTTATGAAAAACTTTTGATTGCTGAACCCCACTTTAGATGGGCTGAATACAATATTTGATGTGACAGTTTTTCACTTGCCAGCGTAAAAGTGTTTTTGGCTATTTATATTCCCATATGTTAACGTTATTTCATATTTTGTTTTTACGTTGCTGTGTATACTATTTGTTTATTCTGATGTAATCTGTATAAAAGGTTTGGCTATTATTAAACAGATATATTTTCTACGATATCATTCAGTTTTCTAGAATAACTAAAGGTAGCGAAAAATTTTAATATTTAAATGAACGAAGAACGACCGTTCACCAAAAGGAACGATGGGGGGTAAACGATTCACTGAAAGAAATCGTTCCTTTGGAATCGTTCGTTCACGAACGTCTCATCTCTAGCTGCTACTAGCCCACCCACAGATATCTCCGTGTCGCTGTTGTCTCTTATTGGTCAACGTTGGACATAATAAGCTTCATTTCTTACATACCTTTTACGTGATCAACTGCCTACACTAGAGCAAACTAAATTCTTTACTATTCTGTTCCGATGGCGAATTCATGTTTTTAGAATAGTGGCCCCGCCAACCTTCTCGCCCAAAGCTCTGTTTAAGGTCATGCACGCAGATGAAGTGTCCGAACTGTATTACAGGGATTATTGGGATGAAACGTTACACAGACGACGATGTAGATTAAATAATGATGCGATGGAGCCTCGTAAGGGCGTTCGAGAATTATGGTTATTGACGTAGGAAACTTGGGTAGACAAATAAAAAACGGCGACTCCAACGATTGACATGACTACACTTGAATCCATCATGGTTCTCTTCCAGATTTAATGATTTTAATCTCTAAAGATTTAAGAGTTCACCCTGGATACTGTTGGAATGTCAGTTTTGGTTAAATGAAAAAAAATTAACACCACAATTTTTCGTGATCTGAGCATCTAATACTCTAAAATACGAGCATCTTAGTGTGCCATTTCAGATCCAGTAAATAACAACAGACTCACAAGTTTTAAATTTGTAACATAAGGGTGTCAACATTTACCAGGAATAAAGATAAACTTGTTCACACTCCTCTATTGCTTCCTTCCATCTTAGGGACAATAATTCCCGAACATTCTTCAGAGCTATTTCACCAGTTTAACCAACACCCTATTTCAAGGAATTCATTTCCAGTTATCTACCTGTCATGGTCACGTTTTCTAATCAGTTTCTAGTCCGTCATCACTGCTTCCACACAATTATAAAATAATCACTAACAAAATTGCATATCTTATGATGAAAAAAATTATAACACGGTCATAACTGTCTATGTAAAGTCTGCATTTGACTGTTAACGCCTTGACAGTCGTAGAGACATCGTAGAGAAGGAAATGTAAAAACGTCAACAGTGTTGTAATATAGTTAGAAGGCTATAAGTGATATCCGAATATTACGAGATGGATGAGGGTGTGTAATTGTTGTTAATATATATTATACCACACCACTGTAATTCATGAAACAATTTCAATCAGACTTAGTATAGAGATACGACTTATCTTGGGGAGGGTTGAGAAAAGGATAACATGTAAAGGTAATGTAAATAACCGATATTGGTGTTAAATATATAATATTTAATGTCGATGAAACAATAGTAACCGTCCCAATGTCACGAAGGTTCACGATCAACCTCCATGGAATATAGTATACCCCTAGAACTCCAGGAGAGAAAATGGGAAATGTGGGGAAATGACATCCATAAAACTAACAACAATATATCGATGTCATTTTTGAAACAATAGTTATTGTAGACGCTGAGAACAATAATGACACTCCCGATGCCGTTGAAATACATGATCAGTCCACAAGGGGAATATTTCACTCAATTAGGGGTGTGTTGGATCACTGAGAAATCAATATGGCGGACCCAATTGATTAAAGTCTAGATTCGAATGGAAGGAATGGAAGTTCGTATAATGTACTTGAAAATGTTAGTAATGAAATGTATAATCAAACTCCAATACGGCGATTTTATTTAATGATTGTCTATAGGAAAAGTTCTTACATAACAATGTTATAAATTAGTTGTGTTAGGAAAAAAATGTTTCATTTACATCAAAATACCAGCTTTTATTCCCAGTTTAAGTTAGCAAAATAATAGTACATCGATGAGTTATTACGATAATTCAAAAATAACATTTTATTGAAAAGGGAGGGAAAACATTTAGTTTCAAATGTTTATAACGTATAATTCGAAATTTCTTAGTATTTTGGCTGCAAGATACAGTTCATTTAATGCACAGATTAACCCAATTCTTCCTACTTTTTTTTTTCTACGTCGTAATCATGGATACTGGTTGCGGTAGAGCATTTCATCAACACATGATTTTGTCGATAGTTTGAAAAAGATGAAAGCGCAGTGAAATAGTTTAAAAAACCTTTCGAAAACTCTACATAGAAACGCTAACATCGAAAGGCACGAGGTGGCAGAGTTGCATTAAATCCCAAGTCGCCTTCATTGAGTATGTCCAGTCGAACTGAACGCTTAGGTTGCATCCAAGTTGCCTCGTGTGTGAACTCACGGTTGATTAATATTACCAAATTAAATCGAATAAAAAATATACTTTCTGTTTTTTGTACAATGCCTTGCAATCTCCCTGACCTTTGGAACGTATTTTGTAGGACCCCAACTGGGAATTCCCAAAATAAATGACTGTACGAATTAAATCTTTTAAACTTCTGCTATAAATGTTTTCACGGTTGATCAGCGATAATTGGAACGTCAATTTAAGAAAAAATAAACTCTCATACTTAACTTGTGAAAGGACTAAGAATGGTGCCCATGAACAACATTTGTGCGCTTTTATAGTTTCTTATTTTTAGGTGAAGGAAAAATTGTACTAATACGCCTGCCCCGAAACGTAAATAAATAATATTCAGAACGTTCATTCCCACTATTTATGATAGTGTTTTCATTTTCCAAGCTACCTATTCAAGGGAGTTCTGGAAATCCGATTCCTTCATCAAACTATAGAAGGCTATATGTAAAGAATTCTTCCTCTGGACCAACACTGGATTTAATCCAAATCCGTGAAGGATCATTGGCAAAAATCTGATCAACCAAACACAACAACACTAGCTTCCAAACCCGAGTAATCACTCAACCCAAGCAAAACTGTTGTAGTTATTGGAGTACAATTATATTGTAATGTAAATGGAGAAAGTTTTAGCTGAGTACGAAAATCAAGAATGAAAACCGTGATGAGGCTATGTGTCATGCGCGCGATTACAGAAGGGTACGATACAATATTATTGGAATAGAACCCAAATACAATACACAATTTTAGGAATATCAATATCCTCTTATAAATGCATCAACATACGGTCAATTCGTGATATCCCACACATTCCGCACTAACTGTTTTGGGGCAATAGTATTGGGAATCCAATTAGCACAAAAGGTGAAAACTCCTATGAGTTCCAAATGTATCGCGAAACAGCTATCTGGAAAGCAACAGAATGGTCTTTGGGATGGTGCTCTCCAGAGCGGAACGGGCGGGTGAAACTGGGCGCGCGCCCGTGTCCGCAGCCGCAACGGCGAGGCGGCCGCGCCGGCGCCTGCTCCACCTCCGCCGTCGCCACCCCGCGTTTCCCCGCACCTCGACGGGATCCCGCTGGCCTTGAGGTCCCGTTGGCCGCAAGCGACCTTGGTCGCGGCCGTTCCGCCCCGAACCGGGAACGCGCGCGCCCCGCCGCCCCGCCGCCACGCCGCCACTGCGGCCACCACTGGTCGAGCCGCTGATGTACACCGGATCTCAGGAACCAGGTGTTGGTTCTCCGGATTTTAATAAATGGGATTATATGAGACAGTTTTCACCACAAGTTTTTAAATGATAAAGTGGTCTTGAACCTGAGAGTTGTATGCTTTTGCGGAATAGAACTGGAACCCGGGGGTTAACGATCGCTATACATGTGCGATTTTTCTCTCTGTCAGAACAGTCTACCCTCTATGAATAAAGTAACACATAACAAGGAAATGTGTCTTCCCAATATCATTGCATAGTAAATCTGATCTCTAAATTTTTCCTTATATTATGAAGAAATTACTTTAATTCTCGCTCATGTTGAGATACAAACATGGGTAACTTCATCTCAGTCTACCATGATGTCCATTCACTGCAATTTCGGGACTGCACGGTCATAGCGAACGCATCCAGAAACTAAATTATTACAGTGTGACTTGGCTAAACAAGCGTAATTAGTTCTCGAATCGTAATACGAAACAATTATTAAGTAAAACAGGAATGAATGTCGAATAGGATAATCCCCTATTAAATAATAATATGTATAACGCATTATAACTTGGTGTGCCATCTTTTGTACTTACGTTTTCTAGAGACATATGTTTTTGCATATATTTCAAAATTTGATAGAAAAGTGACGCATCATTATCTTCTATAATAAGAGGCGTAGTACTGACTCAAATATTCATCAGCGCAGAGAAACAGATAAGAATGTGAAATTTTGACTGGATGTTGCATTAGTATTGTAGAAGAGTTTTCGGAATTCTGATCTTAAAGAGATGATATATGTGAAACACATTTATTTAAATATTCGCTGTATTTCACGATCGTCTTAAAAACATCGCGATTTTGCATGGGAATGTCTAATTTTTGTCTTCACTAAATTATGATGCAGATTATACCAAATCATGACAGGGCAGGGTCGTCCAGTCATTAAAAAACTGCCTTGCGAGTACATACTTAAGGGGATGCTTCTCAATGTTCGATGTAAGTTTCCCGTTCTTTCAGCATTTATGGGAAAGTTCTCTGATATGCGGAAGCTATTTCTACTTCTGAAGGAAACACCTCGACAGCTACTAGCAGAGAAGCAGAATTCAGATTCTTGTGCTCTTCGTTCATGGATAAGCTCTTCGTTCAAGCTCATCAAAGTCTCTATCAACCTCTTTCCCATAATCTTGGATAGCCACAATCTCGTTACAAAAGATGTCACAGGCTCTCGTTCAAACGCCTTCGAGTCACGTTCATCCACGCCGTCCCAACCAAGATTTTCCCACACATAAGTATGTGTTTTCTTGGTGACGCCTTTCCATGCCCTGTCGATAATCTTGTACCAGGTGATGATGTAGACGTGGTCTCTCCAAAATTATTTAGATGTAAGAATTGTTCCTCAGGTAATTTAAAAACATACTGAAAATGCGCTTGAGTACATTTTAGAAAGATAAAAAAATACATGAAGATCCTGGGGAGTAGTAATACACTTGAAATTTTGAAAAGGGATGGGGAACTCCCGAATGCGAGCTAGTACGATATTTTATAATTTCATTCCCTACCCGCGAACTGAAATTATTTCGTGAAATCGCTACGAGGCGTACTAGAAGGTCATTGAGCGTAGGCGTCTTTAAGATTAAGCGGGTAAGTAGGAGAACGGTTTCTGTAGATATATACTTGAATGTATTTAATTCAAAAGTTTATGTTATGAATCAAAATCACTTCATTACAATATAATTGAAATTGAAGTGATAACAAAAGGGAGGGGGGATCATTTTTACGTTATGTGATGTAAATTTTTTAATTATAGTTTTTTTAATATTTTGATGTTTCTACTGACTCAAATAACATAACACTTTATTCTCAAATGTTGTAACATAGTATTGGTTGATTTTATGAAAAAATAACAAAGGAATATTAGATAAATAAGTAAGAAATAACACGTCTGTGGTAACTAAGAAATGACATTTCCAATCATTGTTCATTTAATTTTTGACTGTGTCTAGTCATATTCTCGAACTTTCTCAATACAGTTTTGTACTCACCTCAGTCGTATCGCTGTGATACTTTAATACAAGATGGACGCAACAACACAAATTGATGCGTATGATAATCACGAAATCGCGTTTTGTGCGACCTTGTAGATTCATCTTTACATATTTCAAATCCGCGTTACTATTACAAATTACTATACCGCGTTATCGCAGCGACATAGCGTTTGTGTACCCACACCCGTCTCTTTAGTTTTCCATCACAATAACGATCACATTCAGCTTCATTACATCATGAAGCTTCAACGTCATCGAATCTTCTTTTCGCTTTTATCATACGCCTTCTGAATTATAATTACAATACGAATTAGCCGTTTCCGTCATGGAACCGCTCACATTTCCAACACAATAATGAAAAACAACACTCGCTTGCCGGATTCACGGATATGGTGGGTCCAATGGACACAGCCTGCCTCTCGCTCAACCAAAATCCCAATCATCAGATCTAGCACATTGGCATTCAGGATCACCTTTAACTGATATATGCTCAATATATTATACTCAATGTTTCAAAAGAGTAGTTTAACATGCTCTTAATTTATAGAAAATCTTATAATTCTCCCCCTCTAGATTAATATCTGCGTTCGCTTCTAACACAATATCATCTTCCCCTACGAAATATGTTTCTTTTCCTATCACATTACGCTCCATCCACCTGCATCACAAATATTCCACCTCAGTCACAAACCCCCGTCTCCACCAGGACCTGAAAGCCTTCACCACGCGCTATTTCCTCTACGCACCTCCGCTTAAACACCTCTCCATCACGCACAGCTTCCGCCACAGTCATCGATCTTTGAAAATGCTGCTTTCACCCTACATCACTTTCTCAACATCTCTACCATCGTTTACGAAGACTTCTCGGTTTTACGCTCCACCAAAATCCATCCTGTCTCCATCACAACAACTTCAACGGATAACTTCAAGTACCAGCATCACAACCATCTGCTCTCTCGCTATTTGCTTCTACTGAAGTTTTATGTCTCTGCATCCATCTCAAATCTGTGTACGTCGCCAGAAGAAGCGCTAACCCCTTTTCTCTACCACTGCTTCCAAACGTCTGAAGCATTTTCATCTACAAAATATCACTTATTGTAAGAAAAAAATATTCTAAGCCGGTTGATATGTAAGTTTACTATCGATGCACACAAGATCAAGAATAATTTTCAAATAACTGACTATTTCGATTATACACGTTTCTTTTTTCTTCAAAAAATAGCCATCAGGTAGTACACAATAATAAAGCAAACATTGTATCAGATAATTCTCTGTCCATAATTGCAAGGTCTTTATGATTAAGTTGGACATTACAATTAACTATAATTTTGGTTAATATTAATTTTGAGGTCTTTTCCCGGCATCGTACAAAGTTGATTGAAAGCTGATTGAAGTCACCAAGGAAATAATTGGTAAACGAATTGTCGTTACATCGGAGAATTTCTTCGTTTTCAAAAACCAAAGAAATGGATTTTACTTCGGATATTATTGTTTCTTGTGAAAATTTACTTCATTAGAGCACTCTGTTTTTTGAAATATTATTCACAGAGAACAACGTAACAAAATAGTCTAGTCAGTTCATTACAGCCTTAATTGTTATTAACATCCAATCCTTGAAAAACCTATTACTTATACAACATTTCCTGAATATACTCGAGCACAATTTTGGAGGAAGCTTGATGAGCGGGCTCTCCCACTTATCAAAATAATAAATTGAATTTATAATAAGTAATAGATTTTTAATGAAATATAATATTAATAATATGTTATATTAAAGTTCATTATTTATTTTGTACGATTGTAATACGTAAAAAAATCTTATACCAAAGAAAGTGAATTCTAAAATGGGTTACCAAATGACCAGTCTCCGAAACATTGGAAATATTTTTTTATATTATTAATACATGCCGAAGAACGAGTAGTTTCTATATCGTTCAGTCTTCGCTTATTACGGACCTTCCAAACTTTTTTCCAATAAATATTTTGTTTTGGAAAAATTCTTACTTCCTCATATTTGAAGTAGTGTATCAGAAATGAAAAGAAAAATCCTTCCCTGATATAAGTCCGTAGAATCGTCAACGCTCCAGGGAAAGATTTCAAATGGTTACATCTCGTCGTCCCCGTTCATGGAGTGGTCGCAGTGAAAGACAAGCAAACCGATTCGGGAGTCAGAAAAGGCGCGCATCGCATTTCAACAGTCGGAGAGTAGCGGATATCGCATGAATGCGAGAACAAAGAGGATTCGAGCACGCTCTTTTCGTTTGTCGATTCTCCTCCGTTTCCGACCCATACTACCAACATCATTCAACAGGACTATACTAAAAATACATGGCAACAGACATTTCAACGCCCCTACCTTCATCTTGAGGTAAATAAAAAAGCTATATTCGTATCCTGAGCTTTTGGTCCTTTTGTATCATATTCCCTAATACAATGATACTTGAATGTTTGAATCTTTGTTCGGTATGCAAATATATAACAATTGATGAAAATATATTACACAAAGTAAAATTGTGTGAAACAATATTTTAAATATTTACCCGTCACTTGCGACAGAAGTGATATTCGTGAAAGCCCTATAAGAAGTAATAGTAGTTCACTGAGCGTTTGCGTCAAGAAGGGAGGTGCTTACGTAGCACGTCTGTTTCTGTGGATATGTTTTATTTCTCAAACGAGAAATTGTGTGAAACGGTCAGGAAGGTTACAATTCAATCTCTCGGAAGGCGAGGGGTGTTCTACTGGTACTTGAATAAAACTCAAAAAGAGGCTACAAATTCTGGTCCAAGGGAGAAATTCCGAGACGTTCAGGTTTGATTTGACAAGAACATTCAGTACGTTTTCAAATAGTTCGGGTAAGAAAATAAGCTGTGTAACCCAAGTATTCAAGCCACAAATGTAACCATGCAATTAGAACAATCGTCTTTGCGATTGCCTACCTTTGATTGTCCCGGCACCGAGGTGAGTTACCTCAGCCTTCGTCTGCATTCCTTACTGAAATTCCTTCCCAAATTTAATTCAAATATAGTAGCGGTATGGAATTAATACTCCTTATATCGAGAAGCGAGTATTTGGGGTTTATTAAATTTAGTTCTTATGTTCCCAGATAATTATTCAATGGTTTTAAAACTAGTTTAACTCCATTATTTTGTATTATTTGTCACACTCTCTTGTATGATTCACACTTTGAAATGTTATTCACATTTTGGAATGTTATTCAGAACTATGAGTCAAATTTTTACGTACACTTGGAATTTGAATTCATTAACTAGCTCATTCGACAACACTGGCTACACAAACAACGGCGAAAGGAACAACAAAAAATCAATGACTGTAATAAGGCGTTTCCAAAAATACAAAGATTGATGTAATAACAACATAATTAATGAGATACAAATGAAACAATAGTCACCTGGTAATTCGTTAGGATTAGGTCCTCTTCGCCTGAGGTTATGGGTTCAAATTCCAGGTAATATATTTGAGAAGATTTTATGTTTCATTTCTTTCGTTCCGACACGCTACACCTGTCATTCATCATCATCATGCTTTGTACATTCATGACATGAAGGATCTGTGGAAATATCACTTGCCAAAGTGTAACTCATCGAATTACTGCCCGGTACCTGTTGTTACTACATATGTACGAAAATACGAAAAGAAACCATTAAATAGCAGGTTTAGTGAACGGTAGATACATTTTTTTTAATAGAAGAGAAAAGAAATTTCCATTAAAATGCGAAAAGAATAAGCTACCGTAGACAAAGAAGAAGAAATACGTTTAGTGTAATGGATAAAACGTTTTTACCTCAATTCATCTTTACGCACCATCGGAAGAAGGGACCCAAACAAGTGGCTAAGGTTCTTTATGTAATTGGTTTCTACATACCTATGCCTGAAGCAAAAACTCAGCGAGAAAGTGAATACATGACGAAAGATTGCCTTCAATCTGTTGGTTAAGAGAGAATGGATATGTTTGTTAAGAAAGACATTAAGTTATTTAAGAAAAGAATGTTTGAAACAGGGTGCATTAAACTTGATGAAAAGAATGGGCCTTTCCCAAAATATAGATATAGGAGAGGACGATTGAAAACGTATTCAGTGGTTTGTGCCCAACTCCACGATATGAATACATTGAAGAGACGCTGTCCAGAATATCAAACCCAGTGACACGAAATTGGGCGGTTGAGATAAACACTGCGCTGCAATTTGTGCTCAACGGGTACTCCTATAGGAGAATAAACGTAAAGAGAAGCGACATTCGACTATCTCTCGCTTTGCGTCTTCAGAGTGGAAAAATCGAAGCGCATTCAGCCATTAAGGTGATAAGACAAAAAAGACTTCAATAACGAAAAAAGTGCCATAGTAAATAAGAGACAGGGTAAGATAAAAATATCAATTTAATAATAGTATGGGCTTTTTGGTAGATTTTTTCCTGTTCGGACTGAGAAAAATACATTGTCTGAGTAGGAGCAGACAGTTCATAAAATATAAATAGACAACGATCCCAACAACTACCTGAATCTGAGGAAAGAAGCATGCCTTTCATTTCGTGAAGAAAGAAAAAAACATAGATGAAAATATGAAGTGTTTAAAGGACCATCCTAGTCTTAATGGAAAGACAAATTTCTATGGCAACGATTGTAAGGACAAAATAGCAACGCGGTCAAGATGTAACTGGCGCAGATAACTAGTTCAGTGAAAAAATAAGAAGAATAGAAAGAAATAGAATTCAGACGTCTAAATGAGTGCTAGAGTGGAATGGCTGTGAATAATTTCATGCAAAATTAATGCCTTCTGCATGCATACACTATCTCTTTGTCCACGCATCACAATTCTTACATCTCGAAAAAAAAATCAATAGCTTGTAATTCAAATGAACTTCGATAGTTATTAAATTGATAAAAATAAATTGGAGAATTAAAGGCATCGTTTGAGGCCATGAAGTCTGAGATATTGGCTCAGCGAATTTTAATTATTCCTCCCTTTAGGGACTTTTATTACGTTTCTTGATTACACCTATTGTTAATAACAAAAAATGCAATTCCATTCCTAGATGAGAGTTTCTGTTCATCTTGCGATTAACCAATTCAAACAATATGTATTAAAATTATCAAGTTCAGAAATAAAATATCAAAATCTGGTAGCACTTGCTGAGAGAATTAAACGTACAGCGAGGAATTTTCTGAATTTCCTCATTAATCACTGATTTTTTCAAATTTTCATTTATTACTAAATTCAGTGTTTAGCTCACCTTTACTTCTCAGTGGACAAATGAGGAACTGTGTCCACAACAAATGTCAACCGAGATTCACGAGCTTGGCAAAGGAACGTTGTGGCAGACGAGCAACCAAGGCCAGAGACGAGTGAAGTGGTGGCGCAGTTATTTGCATTTGTGCTGCGTGCAGCTCCAGTGATTGAGTGTACGAGTTGTGTCACTATGACTGAGGCAACTACCGGCATTATTAGAGTCAGCACATAATGAGGTATGGTCAAAGATGAATCACGAGATCGAGGAGGAAAAGCAATTGTCGGAGCGAGAACGGTGGTGATGCCACAATACGTGATTACTGAAACGCTAGAGATTTCAATCTTTGATTCGGTATGATTGTTAATAATTTGCATTAAAACTTCACTTACCTTACCCCGTTAACCCGATTATACAAAAAATTTGTTATGATTTGTACTGGTATAAAAAAATGGTAAATCTAGCTCAGTGATGTGAGAAAGCTAAAATGTAATAGGATACGTGCCATTTCAGAAAAAAATTGCGAATATTTTATATTTTAATTAATCATTCCATCATCGACTGGATACCAATGAAGTCACTTTCGATGGTAAGAAACGTAAGTATTTCGACGAAGGGACTAATCAAGTGTTGTAAGATGTGTGTACATAAGAGTAACAAGCATGTTTAGGAGAATAACGCGGAAGCATAACAACTATCATCGATTTATCTTTACCCATAGTCACATAATCTGTATGCACCTAGAAATGTATAATGCCAAATCAATCCATTATCTGACTTTAGTTTGAGATTCTCTAGCTGTAATAATGGACCGTACCGGGGGCAGTCACACATATTGACTTGGTAAGAATATAATGAAATTTGGGGGAAATGAAATTATTTCATTAATTAATATCTATATTCAAAGAATTGAGTTTAATTACTTTTACTATTGATTATTATTACTTATGCAATAATTGGCCTACAATAATTAATTTATAATACTGACAATTATATTTATTATTGTAGGTGAATTATTCTATTGAACCTTGGAGCATTACATGTCTCATGAGTACCAGGGAGTAAAAATTTGGTATGATTTCAGGAGTTGAATACATACGAACGGATACTACAAGTTAACATGTCTTGAATACGTAAACCTAAATAAACTATTGAAGTTTCTTAAATACTAACCACAGCAATGAAATCACATGAATATAACCCAGCAATAAATTTCCTTAAATCTAGACGCAAAAATACAAATTTGAAAGTATGATTTAAGACTAAGAAAATGAGCGGCATGTAATGATGAATAGTTCAACAATTATATGTTGATCTAAATCGCTGATTCTGATCATACGATCCCACAGATAATCAATTTCGCAGTAAAATGTAGCTAATACTTAATGAATTTAATGTGTGTTTATTAAATATACCACACATAAGCAAAATTGGTAAATTGTCGCAAGAGATACTGGTTTATGTATTAAATTTATCATGTATTTACGTCATATGTTGGGAAAAAATGAATGTCTCTGACACATAAATTGCGCATTGTGTTTTACTAAATAATTAATGCATAAAAATATGGCAAAGTAAAATATGTGAACATTGATTCTTGACATATTCTTAATCTAGCAGGATAGGAAAAAAATGCCTCCTCAAGTTGGACTCTTTCTGTGAATGCCACGTCTAAGCTGACGCGAGAATCAAAATCAACAATGCAATGTTGATTTATTTAAATCGGCGTGACATAAGCCCATCTATAAGGCAACCTGTTCTATCAAATTAATAGTTCATCAAATTCATATAGGGAAACTAATGGACACCATACGCATATCACAAAATTATGTTTACAATATATATATATATATTTTATCTTATTCATTATTTCTCAAACATGGGTTCGTAAACTGGCAAATTAAAACCGATATAACTAACATCCTTACTCAAAACCCCTGCAACGCCCACTGCAAGTGTGTGGTCTAGTGGTAGCGTCTTCGCTTCCACGAAACCGCTATACCGCGGAGCGGTAGTGCGCGGGTTCAAACGCAGCACGGCCGAACTAGGTGAGGTTTTAAGCTGGGGTTTCCCCTACCTTCTTCAGGAAAAATCGGTTCGGTACCATAAATTCCCTGGGAACATCTCTCCTTCTCTATTCTCCTATCCAAGTCACGATTAGGTGTAAGAGTCCTGTACCTCATGTCCTGTACCTCGCCGTAAAACATAAAATGAATATGTGGATAGCATGTTCGTAATATTCATAAATATAATAACAATGATCAAATTAGTATGAAATTTTCGAGATTTTCCTGTTCGTTGCAGTATCTCTATAAATATTTATGAAAACTGTGATGCATCCTTTGTTTGCTTTCTTGTTTTCTTAAAAACGATTCCCACAAAGTGTCATAACTCATAAACGAAAATGATGTAATTAATCCAGAGACAGTTCTTCGTAGTGATGCAGCTTCCGTTTATAATTTCATTCTTGCAGTGGATTCAAAATAGCTTAGAACAGCTACATTAAATATATATACCAAAGTCACGAATAAATAAATAACGACTTCTTACAAAATCATTTGTGATTTAGGAGGAAGGAGTATACAAAAATCTCCAAGTTCATGATAGCAAAACTGTGCGTACTCAGCTAGTTTATACATAATTTGATATCCGGTCTACTCTATTGGGGTATATATGAATGGACTATAAACAATCGTGCAAATGCTTTTGCTAATTAAAACACTGAATGTTCGTCCACCAGTGCAGTCGTTTGAAGTGTTAGGGAAAAGGAGCGCAGAGGGTTTGAAAGAAAGAACCGCAAATGGCGATCGCCGCGTCCTCAGGTCGTCCATCACTCTTTTTTGAGACATGACCCTACTGCCCACCGTCCGTCTCACACTCTCACACCAACCCATCTTCACCTCCACTACCTCACGTAAACCTATACCCTCTTTCTACACGTCACTGCCACCTGATTCTTAAAATTGATTTCTTCTTCTTTTGTTGAGAATTCTGCCGTTAATTAATTCATTATTTACTTTAAAACATTTTAAGTAACTTTCTAAGGAAAACTATTTGAAATATTGTAAGTATTGGGTCACGTCTCGCTGACGTCTTCGAACCGATTCGGTAGAAGTAAGCAACAAAGTTACAATAGCAAGTAAGAACTACTCGAATAATTTCCGAGGTTAAGTCTCTCCTTATGTATTAGTGCTAATAACCGCAAATGATTTCAATACGACAGTATTCCATTTTAATTAACACTAATTGAGACTTTTATCTGTAGCTCTGTTAAGGACATATATCACCACAAAAAGAAGATATACGCAGATGATGAAAAGCATATTGTAACAGGAAATACAGTGTTATGCTGAACATATCATGCACAGAAATCAAGGTCGCATTAATAGAATCGGTTTAGAGCAATCCATCACTGACATTTCTTTTACTCAAGCTTGTTCATCAACACGATATACCCCCGGCGACAACCTAACCTATATGAATATTTATTCCTCTGTCAATTAAGTGTCGTACGATAATTTATAATCACGAAATGGGAAATGAATCACATACTTTTACGTTTAAAGAATTTAATAGTATTATCTGTTCACAAGTGAGAATTTAATATGTCGACCATATTACAGCAGACAAACACATCAGATTCAAAACACTAATAATTCTTTATTACACAAGTAATAAGAACATTTAAAAATAACAACACGACATTTCAACCCGGATTAGGGTCATCATCAGGTGTAAAACAATTTGAATTAAAATAGGAAGGAGCATAGCTCACTGTCAAGAAGTTAAAATATGGTTCTACATTACGGTAAGTTAGATTACAAGAACAGAACATTTATAAACACGAAGTAAACATAAATAGAAAACGTACAGAGGATACATTAACACAGTAGTGACCATTGAAGAATATGAGATCATAAAATTATTGACAGAACTCTATTGCAAAATAACCAAAGGTACATGATCTTACAAATTATTTAAAAAATCTATTAATGAAATGGTACAGTACAAACATCAAATAACCAGAAACCAGCAAGAATCAACCAAGCCATGAAGTAAATAAACACCCTAAGTTTTCATTGTCATAAAGACGTAATGACAATACAGTATTAAAATGATTCAGTAACAAAAATTACACTAAATCAGATAGGATTCATCAAGATAGGAATGACTAATTTGTATATAAATGAACACCGATTAAAATAATTAAATATAATATTATAATGACTACCAAACCTGTGCGATAGAGATACAACAATAAAAATACAAATTAAGAAGAAAATTGAAAAAAAATATCAGGTCATAACATCTAGGTGCCTCTTCTGTATCAATCTGTAGGTTTCAAGTATTTTTGTTGTCCTTAATGTACAATGTCTCAGAAATACATCATTTTTATAGTTATCTTCGATATCTAGAATCTCGACACATTTTCGGAGATCCTCTTTAATCCTTTGTGAAGAAACGACATTGTGGTTGACAGTCCGTATGTTAGATATATGTTACTTATTTCCTTTTTCAAGAGATCTTTTAGTTTGTTCGATGTAGCTAGAATTGCAGTTCTTACATTATATCTGGTAGACCACATTACGCATCATTCCCTTATCCCTTATCATTGTTGTCTTTACCTTTCTTTCTAATAAAATTTGATTCATCTACAATTTTAAAAATTACTTTAAAATCAATGACATGAAACGTTTTAGTTCAAAGGGAAGCAACAATAGAATTATAAAGAAAAACTACTTGGTTGGATTTGTTTACGTTAGTTTTCTAGGTTTATTATACTTTAAATGGTTCATTCTAACTTTCATAAAATCTACAGAATATGTATTGGCAGTTTACCAAATTTAGGCTGGAACGATGAAAAATGTGTCCAAAAAGAAAAACTGCTTTGTCAACTACATTAAAAACCCTAGATTTATTTTATGAAATAGGATAATTAGAATAAAACTATAAAATTTTACCTGAGTATGTAGGCTTCTAATACCAATTAAAACGATTTTTTGATTTAATACATAGATGGAAAGAACAAGGAAGTTTAAATTATAATTCCAGAGTGAATATAAGTTTCAGTGATAACTACCAAAATATTTTAAAATATCTTGTATATATGGGGTAGATATTAAACAAAAAATATTATCTACATAACCTGGTGTAATAAAAACCTTTTTACCAATATGAAGGGAGTGCTGAAATATGGTCGACATATGTAGATTGCAGCAGACACTAGTGTAAAACCTAACGACAATGTAAGTTGTTTATTTCTACAACAACTATGTAGTATTTGTGATGACATTTGGAGTATTGAATGTAAAAGGTTATCCAATGCAATAATTTCAGTCTTCTTTATTGTGTTTACTGGAAGCTAAAATGGTCCAAAACATTTACATTAAACGGAAGGGACATTATGAATGAAGATATCAGAATGTCTGCAATGCAGAGCTTAAATGTTGGGTCTTATGAAAAATTAAACGTGACGAAAGCAGTGACTTGGAACAAATACGAAAGAAAAACACATAACTGCACCACAATTAAACAATTGCAGTTAATTCAACTCGGTAACAGCGACTGAGTAATTTTCTTGCGCAGTCTATCTGTAGGAACATCGTATAACGCAGGAAAGGGGAGAGAAACGTGCAGCCGTCTTTAGTTACCGTGCAACGTGAGAAGTAGAGCAGCACCGGTGAGGATCACAAAGGTCAAGGGAGGCCGGAACCACGAGGTCGCAGCGCACAGGGTTTAGGGCTTGCATGGTTCAGGGTACAGGGGTAGAGAAACTATTCAAGTGTCTCCGGGTGCTTTCTAGGCACGTGTGTAACGTCNGTCGGCGCCAGGACATGCCATCGATTTGTGAAATATTAATATTTCTTTGCATTTTCCAAGCCGGATGCTTTTAAGAATCTTACAATAAGTGGCCGGTCGGCGCTAAGACGGACGTGCGACGAGCTTGGGATCCACCCTAAGCCTCTTCAGTTATTGAGTTATTGTTTGAACGAACACCTTTCACTTTTAAGGAAGGTACGTACAAGTGTATTCGGAGAATGCAGCCGGTGACGTTGACCCACTGGAATTTAGGTGTACCTAAAGAAAAGAAGAATTCTACGAAGTAATGAATGAAGTACGTGCCGAATATAGAACAACGAAAAGTTTGCGAAGCGCCTAGATGACGCTCATGGCGGTTCGTCCTCTACGGCGCAGCCTCTGCGTTCCTAGAAGCCAAAGGGGTGACCCAAAAGGAGTGTTTGCACGGTGGTGGCGAAGGCGTGGTTATTTGCTGATCACGTGACGTCTTGTATTGTATATATTGGGAGGAGTGAAGCTCCTCAGGGACTCTTTACGCGGGAATGTAGAGATCCGTCAGCACTGAGATGTGACTGAGCTAAGACTAGGTCGCGGAGACCAGATGTTCGTTAGGCTGCTGCGGTAGTCCTAATGGAGTCATTACTAGTTGCGAGTGTCGTAACTAGTATCAGTTAGTTGTTGGGGAAAACAACTTATAATTTCGAAGGATCAGATAACCTGAGGGTTTTTACAATTTAGTTGTCTTCAACTACATTTAACCAAGTGTAATTAATGCTCTCTGACAGCATTATTTGTGTAATAACATATTATTAGATGTATTAATGATTTTGGGAGTTTGTCTCTGTTGTAAAATCAGATTTCTAATTAATTTGTAATAAATCATTGTTTATTGTTATTACACGTGTGTTGGATTGCTCGGGAAACCGAGCTGGTGGCAGCGACAAAAACTACCATGGGGATTTTGGTATTTATGTGGATCCCGCTTCTACCAAAGAAAAAATAACATCGCATCAGGGCTTGAGGTGTGATGTTACAACGTGTGTCATTATCATCAGTGGGTCTACGCCAATTTGACGGTTCTTAAGAGCGGTTTGTGAATTTCAAGTTTGTTTTAATCAATTCTTATACATTTTTATACGAGAAAACGAAATTTATTCTTCTTCTAATAAATGTACAAAATTTACATCAATTGCTTAAAATAATTGTCACAAGAGACATAGAAACGTAATTTGGAATATTTAATACATATAAATTTAACTTAATATACAGAATTAGGAATACACTTTTGATATTTAGAATACTGATTGTTAGTACAACGAATCTGGAATATATTTTTGAGGACAGAGAAGCGAGATACAATAAGACTTCGTCCATTTTCTTGAATTACAGGACCCATGCCAATTGAGTTGTGTTTCTCTACATTATCCTACGTTCTTATTTTTTTATATCTACGTTTGTATTGACGTTGGTAAACAATTTCTTAACGTTGGTAAACAATTTTTTTATCTTATTGAAAGTTTTAATAGACGTTGGAAGTTGATCAAAAATTTTAGGCCCAGAAAAAGACAATGATTATTTGAATATGTAGGATATTTCACTGTATAGTCTGAAAACCGGTCAAAAAATCTAAAATATTCATCTCTCAAGTTAATAATAACTATTATTTACTTGATCGAATTTTGCTTTTTCGAAGTCAGGTACTTTTGCAGTTATTATTTCATCCCACGACTAATTTCTGAAATCTATTAGAAGTTCTTCTCTGCGTGTGATCTTCGAATCTCTCTTCTACAACCTTACTTCGCTTTATATGGACTCAATTTACAAAGAACTGAGCAGTTCGAACTTATTTCCGAGACTGCTTTCTTGTTATTCTTGTCTTGTATGAACTTACGTTTTGGGAGTATGTTTCTGTGGTGGAATATGAATAACTTGAAAATAATAATCATTGCCCAGGTCACGCCAGACACAGCTGTTATCTCCAGAGGTGAACAACTATTCAAAAAATAAAAATAAAAAAATCACGT
This sequence comes from Laupala kohalensis, assembly GCA_002313205.1. Classification (NCBI taxonomy): domain Eukaryota; kingdom Metazoa; phylum Arthropoda; class Insecta; order Orthoptera; family Trigonidiidae; genus Laupala; species Laupala kohalensis. The sequence goes on along the minus strand of NNCF01126735.1, from coordinate 36,274 downwards.
GGTTATTTATAATTGCAAACATGCAAATGTATGCAAAATTTAATAGAGGTAGTCGACTATTGTCTAAATGAAAGCATATCGAAACTTATGATGACCTTATTTGCTGATCCCACGAAACAAAATTACTGNATCGAAACTTATGATGACCTTATTTGCTGATCCCACGAAACAAAATTACTGAAAATCGTAATGAAATAACGTACTATAGTCACATAAAAGGTAATATTTTAAGTTAAACTAAACTGTCGGTGTAAGTACAACTCCAATGAACAATTAGATCAAATGCAGGGATTGAACGAATTGTCGAATTTTGCATTTGACAAACCATTTGTTTCCAATTTAATAACATAAACTATCCAAACGCTATTAACACTGAGGTGTTTCGATTAGTAACCAAACTACATTTCATCTAACCATCAATCATCAATAGAATATATTTTTCTAATGATCTAACAAACCGATTTGTCTTGACGTATTTGCCATATTTGTAACCGAATTACAACTACGCTGAGTAGTAGATAGTGATCAGCGCACTAGGAATTTCATAATAACAGTATTTTATCTTGAGGCAATATTACATTAACCGCACGGATGTTTTGATTCTACAGTCTTCCGCAGGGGGTATATAATATCACAAATGCTTTCCAGAGAGGAAGGAGATGAGTGTTTAAGAAAAACAAAACATACGTTGCAACGGTGCAGACTTCCAAGAGATATTACGATAGGGTCTTAAGGTTATTTTCAGGTTTCTTTTTTTCACTCTCCCCTCTTATCTTGCGACTATAACGTACCACTAAAATCTTTCTCAGTTCTATAATAAATTCATTATTTGCATAAACCTTTGATTTAAATAACTAACAAAAATATTGGGTATATGACAAACATATAATTCATTTCAAGTTTCATGTTCTTATCAATTTGATATTCTATTTTTTTCGTAAATTCATACCTGAAAATTACCATCTCCTTGCTTTGGCTTCAACAAAGCTATCGATAACTTTTTTTTATCACATTTTGAGTCAACCCTGTCTTCAGCAGCATTAATCCTGCGCGCTTCTTGTTCATATTTACTCTATTTTTCTCTAGATTTCTAGAAGTCTAGATTTCAAGGTAAGTTTTAGTCGCAAGAAAGAACTTTGAATCTTGTGTACTCCGCGAATTATTTATTGTAGTTTATAAAATAAACGCATCACACAGGTGTGTGTGTGTGTGTGTGTGTGAAAGAGGGGGGGGGGGTGGAAGGGCTCAGACCTTGCTTTCAAATTACGGTGGTAGGGACCCTTCCAATCCTTACGGAGTCGGCGCTGGTGTTTCGGTTAATACTACAAGACGGTTTTTACAACTCATTTAATAAAGTGCGAATTTTATTATCTACAAATCGTGCTGACACTTGATTAAAACCAAATACTATTGTGAGATATAACTCTATATAACATTCTCTTGAGAAAGTGAACTCTGTTCTTGAGCGGATCCAAATAGTGGACCATATAGGAAGAATTCAGTGCCCAAGCCTAAATAACACTCCTGATATGTGTTGCATTTATTACACCCGTAAATATCGTATTTTTCATAAAATCTTCTTATCCCGCTATCTTAACTAACAATACTCTTCCACCGATTTCTTTTCCACGAATACGCACAAAAGGTATACGAATATTCTTACTTCATTCGCCGTGTACGTCGTCAATTGTTCTCCATGGATTATTTATTCATCTACTGATACATATGAATTGGTTAATTAAGGGATATAACGCTGTGGATCAAATCATAATGAATACATACTAAACTCTCTGACTTTCTACACAACAAGTAATACACAAAAATTTGCCCAGGATCACAATATTAATGTTTATTGAAGACAATAATTCTATTCAGTGTTTCAAAAAATAAATTTAGAAGGAAAATGCGGGTGAATTATCTATCTTCAATTTTCTTTTAACCATTTTGGTTATACCACACAATTTTCGTGAAACACAAAAAATTTCTGCATGTATGTGCCACGAACTGGATTGAAAACGTATACAAAAGTTGAAAATATTAAATAAATGTAACTTATCTTTATAAGTAAATGAATAAATAAATGAATATAAAATTTTATACAATATTGCTAAATTTGATTTTGGCAGAATTGAATTAAAATTTTAATCCATGAATACTCTTCATACTTTCTAGAAGTAATTTGAATGCAATAAAAGCACGTATTAGAAATCAACAAATTAATTCAATAACTGTAGTCCTACAATGTTATCCGTATTGTAAAAGGTAAAAACAACAACTCAGAACCGTTTTCTTCTCAGAAAAGTACAAAACAAAACTACAAAGTACGCGGACACGAACCGTACGTGCTTCGAACGATAAATTCCGAATGCACCCGTTTAGGCGTCCTAGTTTTCTCGACTCCATCCCCTGCCTCGACTCCATCCCCTGCCTCCAACTCTCACGTCATCAGTCTCTGCTCACGCCGTGCGTTACGGGTCTCCACTCCACCAACCTTTACGGATCTCCACTCCTTCGCCACCCCCACGCGACGACGCGGTCGGACGCTTTCTGCATGCAGATGAGACTTACCCCGCGCCATTCCTCTCACGCCACAACGCGCGCATCAGGCGTGTCGAACACCCTCTCAAACCCCATACGCCATTTTCCTCTAAGAGAGACCGGCCGATTTTTTTTCCTTTCTTATTTTTCCTTCTCGTGGGACTCCCCGCCTTCTCCAACACCCCTGCGGCACTCCATGGGCGGCGTCCTTCACTCGACAACGACGCCCAGAGAGAATTTTGATGCAGTCGCGATGAAGTCACTCTACCTCGAAAAATTATTTTGTGGAGGTTTACACTTTTATTCCGGACCACGCCTGTTCCTACATACGTAATGTAGTCTCTGCCGTTGATCTGATCAGAGTTAAGGTGACGTGCAATTTTCCGGCTTTCTCGCAAGTGAAGAAGGATAACCCGTGAACTCAAGGAATTTATTAACGCCAACTAAAATTCTAAACGACATAAGAACAATGAACGAAAATAATGCGTCCAGACCAAACTTTTAAATTATTAGTTATTAACATTTCAAAGGAATTTATTATTTAATGATAATCATGCATCGCGCATTAAGAAAATACAAATTAAAATTTATTTGAGAAGTACAGAAAAATTCGATGTATCTCATAACAATACGCTTACGTGACCCTTCAAATGCGGGTAACAACTTACTAGAATACTGAGAGCAGTTTCACTACAATTTTTAAGACTTTCCATAATGAAACCAAATCTATATATAACTACTAATATTTAATTAGTCCTATATTATAGCTCACAGCTCCTAAGATGTAAGGTCATAAATGCCTGGTGATGATCCACGAAAAGGATCGAAACGTTATGTAATATTTTATCTCATTTGTGTTCAGAAAAAATTATGTCTATTTTTAACAAAGTGTCGTTTTATTTGATATTGATATTAAATAATACCTAATATAATAACTAATATATATTAATCAATTGTACAAATATATTTCAGAAAATCCATTTACTTTTTTTTTCTAAGAAATTACACAATATTCATGAACTCCTGTTAACTCCTGTGGCGAAAATTTGGTTCGTGCATGAAACAATTACACTTAATTCTTGAACTTGTTTATTAGAATAGGAAATTTGTAATTCTAGATTTAAATTCAATGATTCGGAAATATTCGGCTATATCTTCCCTCCCCCTCTCTGATAATCGAATCACAAGTATCTTAACGCTTAATTTCACTCACTCGAATATTTGTTTCCGATAGTGTATTTTAAGCTTCATTATTGCAAAGAGATTCACCCCACTAATGAATATGCGGTGAAATATCTGCTGAAATTTAATATAGACATAATAAAGTGAGAGCTATAATAAGACGCAGCATGATCCCAGGGAAAGAAAATTAAAAGCAGCTGCTTTACATTCCGAGCAACAACTATTATTACATACTCGTAATAATTAATAGTAAAAGGTTGTATTGCGGTTAAACCAGACAAATATATACAGAATTATATTTTGCCAACGTTTCGACTATTTATTGTAGTTCTCATCAGATCTCAATGAAAAGAAATTTATATACCAAAACCACATATGTACAACCATCTGTATGGTGACCTCATATATTTTACTCAAAATGGAGCACCTAGCCTACAACATCAAGACCGATGTTGCTACAAGTATATGATGGGAAATAATGAGGAAGCTATATGCTAGAGGCGTCTTTTGAGTAATAAAACCAATCCCTATACAATTATTACTACATTCTTAGGTATCAGTTTCATGCCGACACAAACAATTCTCTGCGAATATCCATTGAATTATATATTTTCACCTTTATCTTAGTTTAGGTTAGTAGTCCTCACAGTTAGTTGAATTCCTTTCAACTTCCGTCTGTTCCGATGACAAATAAGAAGGAGAAAAGAAATGTTATTAATTTATTCATTTCATGGCGAGATTTTGTCACCTAATCCAAGGAGAAGTGAATAGTGAAGACGTGAGTGGGATGACAACAAGTGCTAAGGTACTGATTCAACATCACTCTGCAGTGAGCCAGCAAAGTCTCAGCTAAAAATCTCCCCTAATTCGATCGAGCGGGGAATTTGATCCACCGTTTCCAGGTACAAGACGAAGTAACCACAACGCTACTGCTCTTAATGGGAATATAATGAAGAACAATTTAATGAACCTGGTAAATAGACCTTTAAGAACAAAAGAAACCACGAACTAGGAATTAAATATTTAAAGTTCAACTTTCCCACATCCAGTATGACATTTCTCGACCATTGCAAAAACGACACGCTATCACAATGATCCAATATCATTTTTAAGTTAATGTTTATTCATCAAAAGCCGTTTACTCGCGATATAAGCCATTGCTTCAAATTGTTATGACATACGGTGTAATGTCTTCAAGATTTTTTATCTCGCTCCACTGAACAGGCCACCAAAATGTGTCACGTGTACACACATTCGCAGAGACGTAAAATTCATCGATATAAAACTTTCCGAAAGTTCAATAAAATTTAAATAGAAAAACAAGTAATTTTCAACGATCACAAACAGTTATCAAAATAACAAGCTTACCCTCCAAACAAAAACTAAATAAATATAAGAATATTTTGTCTATCTTGAATAGAAATTTCAAATTTCAAAGTAAAAAAAGCAGAACGTTCTTTTTATTCTTCTGAAAATTAAGGCAGGTTACATTCTCAAAAACCGAACGTAGATTACGCTATCCCGAATCTGGATCATGTTTACTCGCACTAACAGAGAATTAACAGTTTAAACAATTCATTTATTAGTTCAAGCATTTCCCGGATTACGAGCAGCGCTTCGGAAATAACCGAATCACGAAAACCTTCGAAAGCGGTTTCTCACTCGAGCGTTTGAGGAGGAAGGTAAATGCTTGAGACTATTTCGCTCTTCGTAAAAGTTAGCTCCGAGGTTCCCGCAAGCTTACGTAAACTTTATGGATTCACTTAGCGCCGCGTAGCGGACTTCTAGAGAAAAACGGAATCTGAAAGGAGACTGGGAGAAATTCTGGGAAAAGACTTCCACACAAAGAAAAAAATATTCAAGAAAATGAAGGAGTAGTCGGAAAATGTCAGTCGCGGACTCTTTAATTTCGCAGGACTATTTTCATTCTCCGCGAGACTGGGATAAATTATCATAGAATTTAGAACTGAAGTGGAATGAATGATACTATAAAAAACTTCAACAAGTATCATTTGTGAGTGGAAGATGATATATTAAAGAAAAAAACTCTCCAGTGAAAAAACTGATTGAAAATCATCAGTTTACCGAAATATTAAAAATTATAACATAAAATATGAATTTAAAAACAAACTGGAAAATATATAGCACTAAAAAATAATTTGGTTACTCAACAAGAAAAATAATTCCATACGTAAAAGTAATATTAAATAAGGGGATGGTATTTTACTTTCCTATAAGTTTCCTGCATTTTCTAAACAAATATGAAAGAACATGATAAAATATAAAAACCGCGCGACTAGTTCAAATGAAACAGAATATAAACTTTTCTATTAGAATTAATCTGAACATCAACTATAACGTCCATAAAATAAAATGAATTTAAAGACCATTGATCACATGTAAAGATATTAATGTGTACATTTAATCCCTCGTCTCTCCTCATTCTGTTCCATGAATCGTAGCATCAACTTTAATTTCGTATGGCGACTTGTATTATTGGTTGCATAGATAGCTGTTATGTAACGTAACATTTTATTCAAAATTTGCAATTGTCCTTTATTTATTCTCATTAAAAATGATGAAGAACAATTTCATATTAACGATGCAGAAAGAATTATAGTTACGTGGGAGTAATAGAGAAATCTTGGAAAAGTTAAGTTTGTGGGTTACTTTACGAAGTATTGTTTAGTATAATAATACATTTGTCGTCAAAAAAAAACAGTTAAAAACTGCGTATGGTCACGTGGAGACTGTAAACCCTCTGGNCTTCCAGTGCTCTATTCGTGCTTAAAGTCGATAGATGAACTTATTACTGCCTTGTTTATTTGAAATTTGAAAGTAAAATGAATATTCAGAATATTATTTCACAACATATTGCCACATATCACTCTTATAAATATCGTAAAAGTGTTATGTAAATGTAATTTCGTAGTAGACAGAAATTTTCGTATCTGCAATACGTTTGCTTTCCTCCTATGTATCTTTCATTTAAGTTTACGAAAAGTGTATTCTACGTCTGCTTGGTCCATTTACACTGATCAATATCATTCATGATTCTTGAAGCAGTATACTAATGTGTTAGTGTAGCAGACATAAATTATGTTACCTATACCAAACTTACGAAGTACCGCTAACGCGGATGTAATGCATACTAATTGTATTTTACGTACAGAAAATTTAAGCAAAATCGTTGGAACCGTTTTTGAGAAACATTCAAAGTGTACTTTGATCTTCATGAGAAGTATCCTTTGTTTTAAAGTAAAAAAAATAGAGCACATGCATCGACAACAAGTAAATTCTACCGACAACAAGTAAATTTAAATCGAAATGCGAATTAAACTGATTTACGTTTTTGCTCAGAATCGCTGCGCACAGACAGATGGACGGACGTTACGACAAAAACAACTTTTTCAGAATCAGGGATCGCCAAAACGTATATTTCCGTCGTAATCTCGCTTTCAAAGTTTTTCACGATTACAATATATTCTATATACCACGTATATGAGAAATTAAAGTTATGTTAAATAATCACCATCTTAAAACTTAAGAAAGGTCTAAAAGTGTTAGATTTTTTTAAAAATAGCGTTTAAAATATTTAACCTACCTCTTTACAACATCCTCATGCTGCAGCTAAATCTAAAATTTCGCAGAAATGGATTGATCCGCTTAGGAAGAACACTCAAGTACGCACACACTCGAGCAAATCCAACAAGATCCACAGTACAGCACTTATGAGCAAGTATTGGGGGTGGTCCACCTCGGGTCTCATTCTCTAGGGATCCTCGAATTGGGTCACCAAATGTGAACTTCAGTGTATACAAATTTTGAATTAAATTAAACTATAATATTACACTTACAGTGAAAAAACTAATAGTTACTTTTTTGAATTCATGCAATTTCAATCTCTAATTGTTTACGTAATTAAACACTGCATATTAACACTTGTGTGCAACTTGAATAAAAGGTCGTCAAGAAGTCTTTTGTCCCGGTAGACTCCACCCCTTATTTGGTGCGTGTACGCAACTGTAGACCCATCCCAATGTTTGCAATCTTCAACATTGTAAGAGTTGAGTAATAAATAAATGACCTTATTTTTCTACTCTACATTTTATAATGAGTTATGCGACTAAAAGTTATGCGACATTTGCAGAATGAAATACGTATATGTGATTTACACAATTTGTATGGTTAGTTAGAAGATAAGGATATTTTCCTGTCTGAGTGTTGATTGAAAATAAAGGGAAAATCCACATTCGAACCGGTCTTGTTTTCGTGATCGGCAGTTTTCAATTATAACTATATGATCTCATGAGCCCTGTCACAAACAAATATTTGCACGAGACAATTTGAATGAAAATGCTACATGAAAATGTTTTAAATATAAATATTTCTCAAGAATTTTTTGTAAATATGAAATGTAAGAAAAGTACTTCAGAATTGTTTAAATACTTAGGATCTACTGGCTGCAGAGAAGATAAAATGTAAGAACATTCGTGAGAACAGAATATATATCGTTTTCTTTTCAGTATACCCCGTTCCGCTACATAGTTGTAAATACCGGGGATTGATACACTTTTTTATCTATATATATTTGAGTTTCTCTGACTTGTTCAATTAATTCTTATATTCTTTGCTTTTAAATATTACATTAGATAATTATGCAGTTAACATTTTTATCAATAACAGTTCTTTCCAGACATTCTTCTTGACATTCTAGCTGCAACATATTGTAATGTGTTGTTCGTGACCGATGTACATAGACCTATTCCAGCATTCTCCCAGGAAGAAGACCACAGAAACATGGACTAAACTAGGACAATCACATCGATCCGTATCGTAGTAGTGAAAATCCACACCACTAGTCCTCAATTTCGCACTCTTCTGTATCCGAAACAAAGAGCTTACCACTGAGCCACTATGGTTTATCACATTGAAGTAGTATCGAAACTAACCCCCGAGAGCTAGATACCCTCGTGACGCACTGTGTGCATAAAGTCCTCAAACCCATTATTTGTAGGGATTTATTCTTCAGCTATATAGTCGGAAATAAGCGCGAGATAAAAATTCTTCTCTCTTTAATGGAAGTACAGAATTCTCCTTACACCATGAAATAATAATATTTAGTTTTTGTTTCACAATAACTTCAGAATTTTTTAATCAAAACCAAAAAAATAGCTCGAAAATATTCATCGTTTACCGTCTAACAATCCTGATTATTTTTATACAGGATTATCGAATATTATCATAACCCCCCAAGTAAGTTTAAAATCCTACATTACCAACATAGAGGAATTTTGGTCATTTATGGGACTGCTCATAGGATTCCTGTAGGTCATCAAGCACTATTAACGATAAACATTCGATTGGAATATCTAATTTCATCCAACATTATGGTGAATGATGAATTGACATTTCCGGTTCCATTAAAGTATTCAAAATTAATACATCGTTTCAATTTATGCAGACATTTAACAGAACTGATTTTCAAAACTTGACACCGTTGATTTTTGTTATTTCATGTTAGTAGGACAGTATATGAAAAACACACTTGTCCAGCGCCAAAAAGGACGTGTTTCAATCATCAGAGTCACTCGCATCAGTTCAGATAAAACGGGACTCAATGAATGAAACAAAAACCGCTGAGTTACAAAGAGCTTCACCAACTGCAGACAATGACCATTCATCTTCTCGTTTATCAGATACATAACGAGTTATTTTCAGAAGCAGGGCGTAAAAACAGTTCATTGTTCAAAAGGTGATGGCGCAATTCATCCATCAAGAATTAAATTGGAAAACTCCAGCTCTCAAAAGTACACTTCCGTTCTCACTCACTTGAATAAAAGATACAAATTATTTATTGATAATGTTTTTTGTGACATAATGTATCATTCATGCAATTTAATAATTCAGAAATTAAGATCTGAATTACTCAAGAAGCGAAGCATTCAACTTTTTCTCTCGTCTGAAAGTATCTTACTTTTTTGTTGTTGTTTTCCATTGATTTATTTTCATTTTGATTTTCCTACTCATTCAATCCTGTTTCTCATTTGTCTAATCACTTCCAGAGTCCTTCAAATGAAAATACCACATATCACAAAATCTGGCCAACATAACTGTGAATAGGGCTAACCAACTCCCAAACAAAAATTAGAAATGATTCCTGAATAATTCATTTTTAATTACATTAATTTATATTCGGTAATTTAATTAACACTCTTCAGGAGTGGTTCAAAATATTATTCGTAAGGATGAATAAACACTTACGAAGACAGAGTTATTTAAATTTTAATACACACAAATTTGGAGAGCAATGT
>NNCF01126735.1:0-26157 GCA_002313205.1 Laupala kohalensis | reverse complement strand
TAATTCATTGCCAGACAGAGTATTTTCTTTACAAAGAGCGAACGTAAAGAAAAGTTTACTGGGTGAACTTTCAGAGAAGGTAATAAAGAGTGGCAGCCTCTCAATGATTTAGTTTCTGCTGTGATCGCTTTACTTAGACGTCCAATCTCTCAGCCAATTGTTTTAGGGGAATGTATTCACACGAAACTGCCACTCCAGGTCGTTTAAATATAAATTGAACTATAAGGTGCAGTAAAGCCTTATCAAACAATTAGTCACACAAATATTATTTCATCTTCTGAATTACGTGTCTTTTTGAAAATACATTCATTCCAAATTTATTTAATTTTTCCCCTAATTTTTCGAGTAACTTTTCTAAAATGCGAAGTAATTTCAAGAAAATATTATCGTACTTTTTGTTGAAAATATTACGTTTAAAGCTCAGAATTAATTGTTATTCATACATATAAATTCGTTCACATGCATTTTGATGGGAATAATTAACGGCAATATTCCACTTCTATTACTCCTTCCCTTATCATGCTAAGTGGGGGATACTGTACGAGGAAAGTGTGTGTGGTTGGATGCGAATGATGACGAGATATTTTAGTTATGGAATGACAATAGTAGGGATGGGGAAGTACCCCAAGAAAACATGTCGCAGATCCGCTTTGCTCACCACTACTTCTCATACTTTGATCATCCGGAATTTGAATCAGCGTCAACTCAAGTAGACGACAAGTGCTCTAAATGCTACATTACGTGTCGCCCTGCTACTTTTCAGTTGATAAAATAATCGTTGCCATTTTTGATAGAGCACAAGGCAATATTATACTGCCATATATAAGTCAACAGGTAATAATTTAAACTATTAATTTTGGTACCGCGGAATATTCACGAAGTATTATTGTGTGAGATAACGCGTTACTGATTTATCAATAATTTATTTACTTATTAGTGACAAAATACCAATGTATCAATAATTAACATATCGCAAATTTCATAGATGTAATTCAGAGCCTAATGTATTGAGTTAAAGGGAAGAATTAAAATTAAATAGAAAATAGGAATAACTATATTTATGTATGTATCAAAACATTTCAAAAATACTCAAAACAGAGACGTACATCCAGACGCAGCAAATAACTTTTAAAAAAATACTTCTATATAGAAAAACACACTTTCTGCCGCATTAAAAATATTGAACATTTTTACTTTTAAATATCGTAATTCTTGAGTAGATTTTTAAAGATGTTTGTGTGGGATATATAAGAAAAAACCCATTGTGTGGCATGAACGTATCAACGAAAAGACAAGGAGAAATAATAAAAACTATATCGAAACATCTTCTTCAACAGACACTCATTGAGAATCTTCAACTATGCATAAATACGTAGCAATACCAAGCAATAACCACTTAGAAACCTAGCATGCAAAAGACCATCAGAATTATCACTTTTTATTCGAGCGTTGGGTTAAATTTTTTTCATTTCCATCCTCATAAATAAAGTGAATTAGGGATCGTTTATAAATTACGTCAGGCGATCTTTGAGGACTTTTACCCGCCCCCCCGTCCCGTTATACCAAACCCTCCATCCTAACGTGACGTCACAAAACGTCCTGCCCCCTCCCGTCGCAAAGAATGAAAAACGATACATAAAGGAGAAAAGATAACACAATAAAATATATAAGAGTAATGTTGTCTTTCAAATCGATAAAATGGTTGGCAGTGCCCTTATTTATGACTACACGTTTGTATTGAGAACGCACAAACTCTTTTACAGTTCGTATTATCATATAACGTTTCGGGGATGTATGTTCCTCATCTTCAGATGTATTCTTTTTCTTCTTAATAAAATTTTTAAAAGTCCTTCTTCTGAATCCCATGGCGTACCTTATGTTTGCTGAAACGTTCTTATGATGCATGTGTATTGTTGGTTAATAGTTGCATTACACTTATTAAAAATATCTCATGTTATTCTTGCTTCATGTATCGTCTAGTCGACTTTCTGAAGTCTAATATATTTTCAAGATTCAATTTTCTTTTCAATATAAATTGAGTGATATAAAATACAAATACCCAACCGAACAAATACTTGTTTAATCCTCAAAACATGATTGAAAAATACATTTTAAAACGGTTGAAGCATTTGCAATTTGCAATTCGCAATTCGGTCTTTTGAAGTGTTCACGTTCCATTCACCGTAAATGGAACACAACCCCCTCTTATAAACGAAAGCGCATTTTCGGGCCAATATTAAAAATTCATGAAAATTGCCTTCATGAAAATTGTTACTATATTTTTAAAACTATACATTAAGATTGAACAAATACCCCTTATTGAATACGAATATATGCCACGATATGAACAAAGATGTACTTTAATGTTTCTACCAGGATACCCTTCACCAAATCGACAATCGATCGATAGTCTTCTGAATCTGGAAAGCGAGGCAGCCCGTCGGTCCAAGGGTGCAAATGACGCGACACTCGCAGAAAATCCTCGCATTCGTTCGTCGCACCTGATCGACTACCCCTTCTCCGTCTCTTTCTCGCCATCACCACGTCCATCTTCCATAGCGGCCTCATTGAAGTGCGAGCGGCTTGGAACGGTCCCGTCGCCCTAATGGACTTGCCCTGTTCGAGCAGGCGTGGGTGTTGAGGGCGGGTGGTGAGGCGCGCGCCATTGCAAATCCAGCGAGGCTTGACGCTGGTGAGCCACTGGATGCTAATGAACGCCTCGTCCGACACGCAGAAAAGCCCCTTGGCGGTGCGCAGCCGCCCATGGATTACGCCAATAACAAACGCCGCAAGTAGCGGACTGGCCGCAAGAGAGAGGATTTGGATGATTAGGAAGTCGCGGTTCGTTGCAAGTCTGGAAAGAGAAGAGTCTGAAAACTATTATCGAGTTTCATAAACTCTTTATTAAGTTTTTGTGAGTTTGGAAGAATCCATGGTTACTTTCACCTTTATTGCTGGATGAACAATAACCAGGAAACAATATTAAGTGCCACAACCTGTAAAACACGAGTTAAAATAATTTCTGAACCACAAGTACATGATTTTTAACGCATTATATTTCTACATTTATTTCGGACGACGATGGAAATAACAAAAGAGTTACTATATTTTTTTGTAAAAACTTACAAAAAAAATTGTCACGTTTTATTTGTTAGTTACGTATTGTTTGTAACTGGCATCAAAATACAATTTAATAATTATTCTTCATTCTAACAAACAAAATAACAATTACTTATTATCTGTACGTAATATCGACTGAAAGATAAAAAAACAAAAAACAACAAGTAACAACGAAATATCAAAAACTTCCATATAATTCAGAAAAGTTTTGATACATATAATATCATATTCAATCCCATAAATATACAGATGTTTTCCAGATCACACTTCCCTCCTTAACAGAAGTAGAAAATAGTACGATGTTTTGTTGTTGAACGAAACAACTTTGTGTGTACGTTAAAAAATTTAGTTCAACGCAGTTCCTTTGGCTCCATACCAACACTTTCCTCTACGTAAGCATCCATGCACAATTATACCACCTTACCATGTGTAAATAAGGTTCCTAACAAGGAAGAGACGCTTTGACAGCAGAAATTTTACTTTGCAAGCAAACACATACATTGCAGAACTGAGAACAAAAAAGAAAGGACTCGCGTGAACACGAATGGACTAAAATGCAACAATCAGGATTAGCTTTTCATCGAAACTGAGGGATAAATCATGTACTGGTAAGTAAGAAATCACACGAGGTCTCATTCGTGTCGGAACATAAAAGTACTTGGATTATGAATAGGCTAACCGATCCGACGTTCCTACGCACCGGAGCTTTTGTCGTTTCACAGCCTCATTATCGTTTAATTTAATGTAAAAACAACGCGTTTACATACTGCTATAGGTCTCTGCTAGTTTTCTCTCTTTGTTGCGTAATGTATAAGTGTTTTATCAAAAGAAAATTTACTCCGTTGTTATGGTTGAGAGAAAAATATTTTAGTTGTATTTTATATTTTTTAAGCGTAAAGTCTAATGTTGATCAGATTTAGACAAAAATATTTAGTAACAACTGCTAGTGAGACCAATTTCAAAATTGTAAATTATATGCTCACATCTTTGTGTAAATATTGATTTTGAGTTTACGTCTTTTTAGATTATTATTTCATAATTTATATAAATTTTATAAACCTTTTCTAATCTCGTAATTGTTTATCCAAAGCTTTAATGCAATAAAGCAATATTCACACTAAATTAAGAAAAACATATTGTCAACCATAAACGTCTTACCATAATATTGCCAGTGCTTTATATTTTACAACATTTTTCACCCATGTCCAATGAGTAAAATATTTGAATTATTTTTTTACGGTTTCAGTCGTCAAACCAAGCTGGGACTCTGACGTAATTCATGGTACTCCACTAAATATCCTTCTACCTTCGTCACAAACCTGTGTAGTCCTGCAGACACGTTACAAAAATGATAGTTAACGAATAACCAGCAGAAAGTGTTGCACAAATTAAAAAGTTTTTCTTTGTAAAGAAAAAATAAGAAATAATTCCTTAAAATTTTGCAGCGTAACAACCGAAATATTTTTCTGTGTATTAGCCAATGGTTGTTGGTCGCCATTATTATTGCCAATTCATTAGAAGAATCATTTACATCTTATATCGTTAAATATGTATTTACTGAAACAATAATTTTTAATCTTTCAGTTTTAATTTATTTTTCGTAAACCCTACCCACGATTTGTGTAAACTTCAAGGCCAATAATTCACGAGCCGCTACTTATCCCAGAGTTCTTCTTTAAGATATCATGAATTGAAACAATTATTAGAAGGAAAGAAGCTCCGCAAAAAATCTGTAATAATATCCAACTCTATTGACCCTATCTTTTCAACTAATTTCATGAACATCCTCCTGTTGTGATTCTAAATAGACTTTACGACCATGTTGTTCTTAATGAAAGCCAAAACTGTTCTATCATCATCTAATTAAAACAACTCTAAGGATACTCCCTGATCAATTGGGATCCGCAAGCCTTCAATCTCGGAACTATGCACATCATAGCGTATCATCCACCATGCTCGTTAAATTTGGCTTATCCTCTTAGTACTCAAGTACATCGTTAACAAAGCAACGATAAGTTTGAAAAATTTGATTCACAATTATGTTTTACGAAGCATGTTTTAAGAGCTATGACGTGAATTTATTTCTGAAAAAAAACCTGATTGTTTGGCTCTCTCATTTTCCTAAAATGTTTCCATTTTCGCTATTATTTGTTTTCTTCTTTCTTATACTTTAGTTTGTATTATTTATGGTTTGTTTCATTCTCAGTTGTCAGAGTCACTGAAATGGATGTAACGTCCGTGAATTCTATTTGAACACAATTTTACAAGAGTGATTATATAAAATGTAAAAATAATATAAAACTTCTTGCTGTGATATGGCAATAAAATTCTAACCATAAATTTTAAGAAACGCGGAGGAAAGAGGTGAGAAATAATTGTTCGATTAGAATTTGATAAAAATAATTAATACAGAGAAGAAAAAGCAAGGGCAAATGTGCTTGGAATGCAAAATAGGCGAGAACGTCTAATACGAACAACCTACATAGTATGTTCAAACAAATGTAGGAAAATCTCTTCATGAATTTGATTGAATGGTTGAAAATAACCGAAGATAATGTAATTCAAATCCTCAATTAATTAAATTAATACGGGTCTGAAGACACTCACTAGAAAAATCAGTTACGCAATTTTATTGATCTAATTATACGTATTAAGAAAATTAAGATTGAAAAACCTAGTGTTAAGGATTACAAGATTATGAGGAGTCAAAACATGACAAATGTCAATCTGCCCAGTTGATAACGGAGAGTAACATTTATTCTTATTCACAAACCTTTTATGTCTCAAAACCAAAAGTCTATAATTGCGTTTCTGACTTCAAATTTCGATTAATTTACACCAACATTTAATGGCCAACTAGTACTCTCGGCATAGCTTCTCTCCCTTCACAAATCATCAGCTAGAGAGCGTAATACGATCTCAGATCGTTAGTCGATTCCCGTGACCCGTGTAATCCCTTGCCTAGAGCATCGACCCTCTGGCCACTGCTCCTACTCATGCCAATACCCCTTGATGGACATCCCTGCGTCCCCAGAGGGCATAGTCTAGGCTAGATGAACCAGTGATGGTAAGCATAATCAAAGCTTCATTTCTTAACGTCGGTAATATCCGTATCGCAGCTTCCAACAAATGAAACATGCGGTTGTGATGTTTTTGTGGGTTAATGAGAGGGTAGTGGGAGATCAATAGAAGTAAACACGATTGCGTACAGTTTAGTAAATCCGGTATATATACAAGATCTGGTCATCTGGTCGATGTTTATATGTTTATGTATTTATTTTACGATGAAAATACTTCTCATTTGAACGATATAAAATACTGTATTTAAAATTGAAGACGTTCTTCTTCCCATGAAAACAACAACAATAATAATAAACTAACATGGCTTTAACTGTATTTTTTATTAATGTGAATGTTCAGACAAGGAGAGTTCGGAAATGAAAACGAATTTCTTAAGCGGTAGCATTAAGGCAGTCTTGTAGTTTAAGTCATTACACAAGAATCAGTGGAAAGTTCAATAGTCTAAATGATAGTACCCGATGGCGGTGGTCTGGTGGTAGCGTCTTTGCTTGAAAGCGGTAGAGCCTAGGTTCATACTCTGATCGGTCGATTAAGGTGAAGTTTNGCTTGAAAGCGGTAGAGCCTAGGTTCATACTCTGATCGGTCGATTAAGGTGAAGTTTTCAGCCGGGATTTCCCTCACCTACTCCAGGTTCGCGACCACAAGTTCCCTGGTAAACCAACATCTCACCCTCCCAATTCCCGTGCCCAAGTCATGGTTAGGTGGAAGAGCGGGTCAAATGGCCCGAACCTCGTCATAACACACAAAATATATAAAAATATCTCGTTAATAGGTACGAAAATAGGTAAAAGTACGTTAATAGGTTAAAAGTACAGAGTACGACCAGCCCGGAGGTGCACATTTGGGACTCAAAAATATCCTTGGATGTAATGACAACATCCAAACATTAATACGTCATGCAACGATAAGATCTACTATCTGACAAGGAGCTCCATGACAATGTGCTCCGCAATTAGAGCGGAGTTGATAAATGCTTGATTTAATTCAATAACCTCAGTTTTTCTATTTAAGAATTTCAAACATCTATGCTCATCTATACTAATACAGATCTTTGAGAACAAGATAATTGTGTTTCAATTGAGTCTCTCGGAATTAAGTCAAGAAATTACATACCCTACTATTTATGTCCACTATGAAATATAAAGTAATTAAAATCTATTGTTTTAGCAATTTGAAATAAATCTTTAATCTATGTGTATTTACGATAATGATTTAAATCTCAATGTATAGTATGAACGTAGAAGGGAATGAATGAAACCTACATCCCGACCTGTGAACTAGAGGACTAAAATACCACCAATCAATATTCGACTCAAATAACGTGTCAGGCTGGTCAGCATTTTGTAACTCGAGGGAAAATATATTGCCTATCCAGCACGTTTGACTCTTTATCTGCCACATCAATATGAACTGTTGACTAACTTCTCGTGCTGTAAAAATGGAAAGTAGAAGAGTTCAAAGCATTGTGACTACTAAACCTGGAGAAAAATTAATTTACTCGTAGTAATAATAACTTATCATCTGTAAAATAAATAAAATAAGTCTTTTTCGCAAGTTATTATGTGGATAAAATAATTTCGGCTTATTATCCGTAGGTAAGTAATCAACTCATCTACTTGATCACAGAAGTGAAGGAAAAAGTTAAATATCTTGTTCTATATAGGAAGGATATACCAAGATTGTAGACAATATACAAAACTTAGAATATAATAAATTCAATAACGATTGCAGAAGATTACAATTTAAGTAGAAGCAGAATTTTAATTCCTCTGAAGAAGAGTAAGTAACATCTGTCATAAATAAATGAATTATAAAAGTAAATTAGTTCACAGATTATGTCCGCTCATGAATATATCGCAATAATCTTTTTTATTAACATCACTACCGCGTGACAAACAATGTACATTTAATGAAATACGTTCATCATTATCACAACTAACCGCAAACTCTTCCATTATCTTTGTTGACGTGATCCTATAACAAACCAGTTAACTCGCGCCATATGTGTAACGAGATCCCATCGCAAATGTGTGTACACACAAATAATGTCGAGAGAGCGCAGCAACCCAAGACAAAACCGCAGAATGGCGCGCCCTTTCGGCGCACAGCTGTTGACGTAGACGCGTTATGTTGCTGCGGGTTTTCCCCTCTCGCAGCCTCCACCCA
Source organism: Laupala kohalensis (assembly GCA_002313205.1). Lineage (NCBI taxonomy): Eukaryota > Metazoa > Arthropoda > Insecta > Orthoptera > Trigonidiidae > Laupala > Laupala kohalensis. Next base: position 17,790 of record NNCF01126735.1, on the reverse strand, counting down.
CTCGAGCAGCCACCGCCACCACCTTGCGCTCCTGTCCTCGATTCGGGACGCAGCGCAGGTGTGAAAGAGTAGGATGCTTTAGGTAGTGGTGGTGACAGTAGAGATCGCGGTTGGAGGCACCAAAAACAACGGGAGTAGCAGACAAGGGGTGGGAAAAGGACCGAACGGAACCGACAATACTTTTTCGGGTTCTGTCGGGTCGTGTCGGTTTTTGAAATCCGTCGATTAGAATATCGACCGATACTCGATGTTGATTAGAAAACCGTTTGGGTTTTGAAATATGTTAGTTAGATCAGTTGATTGAAAATTCATTTAACATTTGCAACGGCGTCGTTTCATTGAACCCACTGGTTTTCGAATTAACAGACTTCACAGTCCAAAACGATCCGGCCCGAGCAACATGAATATATGAGGTCTGTTACGCGCCCACATTTCAAAGTTTTGTTACACAGATAAAGCGTTTTCCGAGACTGTAGTAACTTCAAACACATTTCCAATCCCCAAGTAGAATACGGTCTGGGGCATTGAATATAAGTTCAAATTTGTATAATGTAATCATCTAACCCATGCATCACAATTCCAAGGAACGAAGTGCCAAGAAATTAAGAGCAATAATACCTACGCTAGTTAATAGAAAAGCCCCAACCTCTTTACATGACAGAGGTGCAGCATATTGGTGTATAACATCATTGTATAGTAGATCTAAGGAAAGTCGATACAGAGATGCATCATGTAAGAGGTATATATGTAGACGTAAGTAATTTTTATGTACACTGTAATGACAATGTTGTAACCACGTTATTCTTTGATTATGATCAGTAAACCGAACAAAAAAATAGCCATCTTATCGCATGCTCTCCACAGTGCAAGGGAAGTTGGAGTTAAAATTAAATAGATTCAATAAACTGAGCGAAAGCCATGAAACATGAAAAATTGACTTTTGTTAATGTGTAACATAATTCAACAGACGCAATATATTTTTTGACGAACACACACAATATTTTCATAAAAACTATTTTTATCATTTCTTTCTGATTGCATTATAATTAAATGAGTTTTTGCAATATCTCGATATAATTCGTTAATGTTTCAGATGTACTCATAGTCAAAGGTATACAGATATTTTAAAGGGGGAGGCAAGCATAAAATACAAAATTGGTAATAACAAATCTTTTATACAATGAGTCAAAACGATATTATTTATTATTCATTACTGCGAAAAATTTAAAAAAAAATTGGTAATATAGAAATTATTAACATATTTTTCGGAGTGTACTTTTCACCAATGAAATTGGTGTGATATTGCTACTTTCCNATACATTTATATTTTCCAGTGTATGTTACTGACGATGGTTGCTATGCAGCCGAAAAAGCTTTCTAATACCAATAATAAAAAAATGAGCAACATAGAAACGACTTTTAATTTATCATACCTAAACATTAGTCAAATATAATGGGAATTAATCGAAATGTTGGTAATACACAAAATTAACATTAACATGACGTTTTAAAGGTACTATTGTAAATATAATTAGGAATGCCACAACTCAACCAAAGTACTAAATGAAAATGATACCATAAAGACTACCGAAAAGAGAAATACACGATTATAAACATAGAGAATAACGATTGTCAGAAGTTGTGGGTGGAAATCCATAAAAATATTGAGCGAGATAGCATCACCTACGATTTTTAAGCAATAGGGTAGAAAATATAGTTAAAGAGAAAAAGGAAGGTGCTAAAGAGGAAGTGGGAAAAACTGTATCAGTCTCAAAATGTCACCGCTGTTTTATCAGGTGAGAACGTGAATATCGCGGCGCCGAAGGACACATGCGGGTCTCCATTTAATAATTCATACTTCTCCATTGCGGTGCATAAAAAATTTGAAAAAAGTTTCCTGAAAATGGAACCAGAAAAATAGACGCCGAAATGAGATTTGTTCATGAGATATTTCAAATACGTATCTCGTTAATTAACTTTTGGAGCTGCTTATCTCTACTTGGACTTTAAACTGGAAAAGCGTCGCATTAAGCTCATGTGGTACTTATCTCCTAACGAAGGCAAGAGCAAGAAAATAGGTAAGAAGAACGTATGTTCGGACTTCGTTGGCATTATTTTAAGCACGTAACGTATTTTCAATTTAAACAAAGATTTACAGAATAATATCTAATACTATGGTCGTATTGTTTTACTCTCCGTTACTTTTAACGAATCAGTTTGTTAAAAACATTAAATAAAAGTTACTCACCAGTCTTTACTTACATATATTCTGTGAGTGTGGGTTCTAGAGAGAGGGTATCAACAGGTTAAGCACACAACTTGACTGTTAAGCACAAAAATTGGCATTTTTCACTAACTATTTTGTAAAAAGGAAAATAAATTGTGATTCATTTTATGACATTATACTGAATGTTGTTTTCCCCCTATTGCTTTTTCTCTGGATTACACCCATAAACAAAGAATTAAAATAATTATCACAATATATGCTTTTTAAAGGGTATGGTATAGAAAATTTAATAATGACACTGAAAAACTGTTGTTTCAGAGTTGTAGTATTCCTCTAAACTAATTCCATGTTTTTATAATATAATTTTAAACTATATTATGTTTTCACATACGAATTTCACCGAAACAAGGACTATCAATATTTCATATGAACTCTAATTAGAACAACTAACGTCGTTAATTTTCATGTGCCAAACATTCAAACTTTACTGTCCCATTATTCATACAATTATATTCAATAATTATTACATAATTATAGGAAATCAGAATATAAAATTATATCCTCGTATTGCACATCACTGCACCTAGAGATTTATATTAATCGGATGAAAAACTTAACATATTTCATTTAGATTTTTACATAGAATAGGAAAAATACTTTCAACAAATAAAGCTTTTCGTTTAGAGAAACCTTATACACAAATAAATTTGATTTAACAAAAAAAACTCGGCACGAGGACAAACTAACTCAACTATAAAAAATACATTTGTATTTCGTCATTAACCAAGTAGACCAGATTTTACACGGTGGACCAACGTTTAGTCATTAAACAATTAATAAATTAAAATCAAACGTCAACACAATACAGTAAAATGTGAAGTGATCGATATTTCTTATACCAAATTATAATTTACCTCGTGACTAGAATTATTAATTATTTTCTGTAAATTTTGAATTTTATCAACTCTTTAGATTAATTAAATTATTCAAAATATCAAAGTTATTTTATATTTCGCCGAACATGTATCTTCAATACCATCTTTCAGCTGTTTTAAAGCATACTTAAGAAATAAACATTTTTCTACAACACTCTTTAAGAGAACCAATTGCGAACTATATGAGACAGACCGAAGCAATGAATACAGAACAAAGTATCTTATAGCAATGATACTGGTACTAATGAGTTCAGGGTCCAATAGCAACATACTTTCTTCACGTATAAATTAGAGAAAGAAAATAAATTAGTAGATTCCACCAAAGAATCTTTGGTTTTCCGGACATGTTATCAGGTGATTCGATTTTCAGAGACATCATTCTAAAGTAGTTCCATATTTTGATCAAAGCATATGGCCATTAATTTATTATCGTAATTAACCTTTCGCGTTTTAGGGTAGTACTCTTGATTGTTGTCACACAAAATAATCACTATATATACCACACTCCTTGAGACATACCATGCAACAACCAACCAATTAATGGGCATATTAAGGAATATACAAATTTTAGTTACGTTACTTAAGTTAGACGATCCACTTTCTGCAGGATTAAAATCACATTTCTGTGATTATACTCTGTGAATTTTATCAGTGTTTCAAATATAATCGGATTGACTATGTCTTTACTATACCTATGACTTTGTCTACTAAGTCTTTACTAAGAAATTACATTACAAATACTCGTGACGAAAAATAATAGAATCGGGCAAGATCTCACCCTTCCATCCAAACTATTTTGTCAACAGCATTTTACCTAACAAGCTGAAAGCTTCTAGCAGTATGAAGACCATCCTAAAATAATGATAAATCAATACACTACCATACAATATGTTCTTTAAATTTGCGTGTGGAAGAAAATAGTTGAGTACCAGTTCTAGAAGAACATGTGTAAAATGACCGTAAAATTCACGAGAACTGAATGTACTAACATCCAAGAAAATTAATTATCTTGTTGACCGAATCATGTCGGTATTTTACCTTTGATAATACAATAGAACTCCCAGGAATCATCAATTGGGATGTAACCCGATTCGAATAATCAAATATCTGGATAATTAAATTCATCAAATCCTAACACACAATATACAGTGCAAAACAATTTAATGATATAATATGTCTAGATTACAATTAGCTCAGTACAATAAAATTGCAGTTTAAATGGAGTTCTACTGTATTATACAAATATCATAAAAAAGCAGGTCATCTCGAAACATCAAGAAAATGGTACTCCGTTCGACTGAGATTCTCCATTTTCATCCATTCTGAATCCACTAATCCCCATCCTCAACTCTCACCCTTCCGCCAGTGACGATCGAGGGGAACCCGACACGGCCACTTGCGTCATCCGGCATGCAGGGCACACGCACCGAGGAAATAAATGTACCTGTCAATTTAACGCTTAATCAGCGTCACCCGTGTAATCGTAGATCTCTGCGCTCGCACGCCGCACGCCTTTTCCTTTTTTGTTTCAAGAGCGCAACGAATGTGTGTGTACTGGAAGGCGCACATACGTCTCACTTCCAATATCTCAAGGCGGCTCCACACTTCGCTATTCGGCGAACTCCGAGCAACCATCCATACTATTCGGCGAGTAGTTGCTCGGAGTTCGCCGAATAGCGACTAGTATGGAAGGTTGCTCGTTATTCGTCACACCACGAACACCGGTGCTCGCCTTTTCCCGCAGCGTGTCGGTCTTTTGAGACACATCAAAGGAAGCCGAGCATAGACCAATATTCACGAATGACATGTTCGTGGTACTGTCCACATATTCGTGCTTTTACGAATACCAAGGATCGCAAGAATACTAGTCGATACGAGTTTGAGAGTCGATATGAGTATTATTACGGGTATTTAGGAGTATATTTCAAGATATTTTCAGCAAGTAATCGCTGAAAAAACTAATTATGTGTAATTTTTCTCCTTATCGTACAAAGTAATGTGTTTTTAGTAGTGATCAAATAGTAAAATAGGAAGCAATAAAGTAGTAAAGGAGTAACTTATTTATTATCCCCAACGTGGTCATACGCAGTTTGCAACTGCTTTTTGACAATAAAATTTATTTGATGTGTGATTTAAACCACAAACATTTCTATTAACTTTATTTTATATTTTTATTAAGCGTACTAAAGTTTCACAGTATTGCATTATCTATTTTTTAGTAGTATTAGCGTATATTTCTTGTGCACGATCGAATAATAATACATGCATGGGCAAGGCTAGAGAGAATTTAAAAAATAATACTATTATAAAACTAAATAATAAAAATATTACATTTAAATGTAACAATTGATTGAATGATTTTTGAATAAATAAATAGAGTGGGATGTAGGAGAGACACAAATTAAGAGAGTTATAGATTATTGATTCTTTTAGAGTTAATAAAAACAATAATAGTTATAAGATACTTAAAATTAGATAAAATGAATTACTATAGCCAAATCCGTACGAAATAAAAAATAGCATATTTGCTTTGCATATTTGCTTTGCAAAATATTTTGCTTTGCAGATATGATTTTATTAATTAGTTAAAGCATTTTCATTGACAATGGAAATTAAATCAGGCAATGATAATAGGCTTTGAAATCAGAAACAAATAATAATACAACAGAATAATATTGACAATGAGTGTACGACATTAAATTAATGACAATACAATAGCATGTCAACACATTGAAAAGTCACATGATTGATAAATTGATAAATTGATAAATTGATAAATCAACGAAATTAAAAGAATGAAAGTCAGTTGTTTTTACTCCCAGGAGAAAGTTCAAAGGGCCCATAAAACCCATTAGTTATGTCTTATTGGGGTTTTATCATATTCATTCAGTAGCACCATAGAGTCAAAAAGAACTATCATCCTTTCGTAGATTGTCGATTCAAATAGACTAAAACCTTAAAACAATTTTAAATTTACAAAATATCCTAGTTTAACTACTTATCCTTCACAATTACATTAAAAGTCTTTCCTCTTTGTTTCATGTCGGAAAAATGTTTGAGAAGTACTTTTTTTTCAAAAGCTGTGAATTTATCGCTGGAATTACAACCGGTCTTGGCTCAGTGTACATATAAAGTTTTTTTTAAAATATGTTTTAGAAAGAATACGATCATTTTGTTGAGACGGCAATTGGACGACTGGAAGAGTGAATAACAGGTTTAATGCAATTTACACGTCAGGGTTCATAAAAATTATTGTAACCAACTATGAACAGAGAAATAGGGAGAGTTTAAATATGTAAAACGGAGTCAACTGAACATCGCCACTTAAAGTAATAAATTTCAGTTTGCAGGGCCGGTTTAAGTTTTTTTGGTTTACTGGCACACCAACGTTACAGCACATAGAATCGGAACTGTTTGAGAAATAAAAATGGTACGTGGTCATTGAAGGGTAATGCTGATTATTCAAGGAGACTCAATACAGGACAGTATGGGAATCATCGCTTCTTCCTCAGGCGACGACGGCGACCGTGATGACGTAAGTGACAACGACCATGAAGACAATGACACTCTCGTAGCAGCTGTATCTACGGTTGCGCTCATTTGCGTATGTATGGGCCCATCCGCCACCTGCCCCCTTAACCTTAGGCGTCTTTGACGTAAACACCGTCGCCGACGCTGCCACCCTCTTCGGTTATGTCGTTGTCCTCGCGTGTCCCACCCCGACCACCGTGGAAAGATTCCACCTTAGCAACACCTGGTCTTCTCAGCGGAAGACTCCACACAGTGAGACCAAGTGACATTCTAGTTGGACAGCAGATTTTCGATTGATAAGAATTCGAATTAAGTGCTAAACAGTAAGAAGTGTCAAAACATATACAAGTGAAAAACGTAAAAAAAAGCATTTACAACCATATAAAGTTCATTATTTCTAACAATATAATTATTGAAACATATCCAAACCTTAACCAAAAACCTTTAGAAAAGTGCAATCAATTAATCGACGTAATGAGCGATCAAAAAAACTTGCGAGAAAATTTGAAATCATTTGGATGAACATTAAAGAACGAGAGACACAGGGTCATTTTATACCCTTATATTTATATCAATTTCTTTGAAATAATGAAAGTATTATTTTTTGGGACCAGCAGATATTAATGAAAAATACGTACGATATATATCAATAACTAAAATTATGTTTATTTTAGATAAAAATATTTGTTTCTCACACTGTGGGTCGCATGCATGTCCAAGTAAAAATACATAAAAACCATCTCTAGTGAAGGGATGCGAAAATGAAAGGGTTCCTTGAGAGGTTTTTTACTACTCCAAAGAAATGTTCGAAGAAATTCGTATTCAGCGGTACGACACCTAACAGCTGAATCCAATAATACTGTTCCATTTTTCAAAGAAAGTATCCCATAATTGATTAAGTTTAATGAAACATTTAGAACCTTTTTGTGAACTTGAAAGGTAAATTTTATATAAGTAAATTATTATAGGACTCAATTCATCTTTTAAGGTATTATTTACAGATATATTTCGTTTTCTTTCATTTTGAGATATATTAAGAGATGAACTACATTTTCTCCGAAAATAAAATAATTTGTATATAACAACAATTTTTCATATCACACGATATACATAAAAGTAGATGGTATATCTATTCGTTTAAACTCCATTCCGAAAAATATTGCGTCATAATACTCTTCTTTCAAAACTTATTGTGAGCAACGTGTATATGAAACAGAGGAAACAATATCGCTTAATTAAGTTGAAACATACTTCTTTTTTTTTCATGACGGACAAGTTTCTTAACGGCGTAAATTGTTTGGAATACAAAATATTTTGAGTTGACCAACATAAGCAATAACGCAAATTACCGGTGTGTTAATCGAAAAAAGGTTTCAAATTAGGTTTTCGTCTGAAGTTGTAAAGCAATAAAAAAAGGAAGCTAATGAACGCATCAATGATATCAATATAATAACGTCAGGAAATAGAAACAAGTATCAGACACGGTAGTGGACTATTGTTGTTTTAGTTGGTTCGCTTACAACTTTCAGAGCAATTCACTGAAGTAATTAACGTTCCTTAAAATGAACGCAGATGACGTAAAGAGAATCAATCTCACCTAAAACATTAATGTGAAAAAAGTGTAAGATCGAGGAGCACACAGGTTAACCGTAAAATACAATGGGATCTAAAGGCAGAGTCTCTAATAGAAAATTAATTACAGAAGTTGCAAGAGAAACTTATAAACAATTATCAACATTCCATCTTTTGTTTACTACTGGCTGAGCCGTCATGGCTTTGCACATGGAATTTTTTTAATATGTCAGCAGCTTTATTCATTCTCAAATTCATATTGATATCCAGTGTGAACGTTATTCATTATGTTGGAGATTTGGTAGTATTGGTGTGTATCCTCAGTCCCTTATTTTCACTTATGTAATTAAGTAAAAAGAATAGAAAACACCAATTTCCCATTTCATTCCTTTAGAGGGAACTTTCGTAAAATCGTTTCTCAGCGGACATTTGCGATACTTTTCGTAGCATGCTCTTCCCAACCCCCGCCAAAAGGGATGTGTTCTAAAGTGTACACTGCCATTGAAAATACGATTAGTCATCTCAGAAAACCCCAAAACCATGAACTTGACAATAATTTCGGTTTTTTTACGTTATATTTACATCACACCTTTCCCAACTCTGAAGATAACGTGATCCAACGTGATCTCAACTTGAACTTAACGGCATTACCAGTTTTAAAATCTCACCAATCCTAAAAACTATGGATCCGTCGTAATTTCTTTTTATATTTCAAAATAAGTTTTCAATATTGTTATCCATAAATCCACTACTGATAATTGTNTGATCCAACGTGATCTCAACTTGAACTTAACGGCATTACCAGTTTTAAAATCTCACCAATCCTAAAAACTATGGATCCGTCGTAATTTTTTTTTATATTTCAAAATAAGTTTTCAATATTGTTATCCATAAATCCACTACTGATAATTGTTTATCCAAAATGTCACTCAGCGACCCCGAAAACTATGATATCAACACTAATATCAGTAATTTTCGTTTCTTTTTACATTTCATGTCCTTCCCAAAGGCATTATATTACCTCATAGTGGGTGATCATGGGCTTAAGTTGACTCTGCTCTTCTGCATCTTAAGAAGCAATGTATTCAACACCAATATTGGACCTTTTTATTATTTTTACCAGTCCTCCGTTCCCATCCCCACCGCATTGTTGATTCGGGTATATTTTCTCGAATGTGGACAGATTGCGAACTTATAAAGCATCAGGGACGTCCTCTATCCCACAAACTGCACAAGAAAGTATGGTTCCCAATGTAAGATCAGATTTTTCCATTATTTCTAGAAGTCATCCTTTTCCCACCCCATTCCTAGGGGTGCCAGAGATATCTTAGCCCCACAATGATTGTTCTCCAATATTCAGTCATCTATACATCAAGTTTGACTGAAACTTGACTCCACGCACTCTTGATGTATGGTGGGATACACGCATAAAACATTGTATCCTCCATTTCACCCCTTTACGAGTAAATGTTAGTAAAGTCCTATTTTAGTAGACATCTACTCCCTAAAAGGAATTTACATGTCAAATTTCAAGTTTGTTCCTGAGACTTCGTGATTAGTCAATCTGTCTGTCAGTGGTATTTTGCTTTTATACATGTATATATACATGGTAATATTCACTCAATTTTATCTTGAAACTTGGCTGCTCTAAAATTGTAAGATTTCTGATGAAAAATCAACACACCTTTCAAGATGAAAATGACATGACAAAATATAGAGGGGGTGTGCGAAATGTTTTCTGTAAAACGTGCACGTCTATAATTAAGTAAATACTTGAACTAAATATACTTTCTCACCACAATTCAAAGGAACTCTCTTCATAATAGTTGACAATCAATTCCCATACCTGTAGACAAAAGAGTGATGCATTATTTTTCAATATTGATTAGATAAAATGAAAATCAATAACAAATATAAAAGATCAGATTGTCAGTCCATCATGATTTATTGAGGCATACATATCTTTCAGCAGCTTTATTTCCTAAGGAATACGAGTAACTCACTTACGACACGACACAGCAAGGAAGGTCAGATCACCGCAATGTGTCCGGAAGGACAGACAAAATATTTTATTATTCGTAATTAACAATCTCTTGACCTCAGACCTATTCCTACAATTATAATCAATAATTCATAAATAGGTTGAATTATGCAAACGAAAAGCAATTATAGGTAAACAGATATTCCTTTTGAGATTATTAAGAATTCTGAACTCATCAAATCTCCATAGTGTGCATCTTGTTGACAATCGAACTTCAAATTACCCCATCTCGTAAATACCCTTAATGAATATTTATCCTTACTCCTAAAGTGAAGTATAACTATGTATCAACTGTTAAAATTAATTTTAAATTTACTTTTATATTCATGTTAATTTCTTTAGCACACTCTTCCAGTGTGCCATGATTGCAATGCTAGAACATATAATCATTCCATTATTTTAGCATTAACTTCAATTTCTTCGTCGAAATTGTTTAACACATCCTCATTTTCCATCACCAAGTATGGCACTGATCCAAGGTTAGATTTTACCGTGATTTCTGGTCTTTCTCACATAAATATTGATGAGTTGTGGGTCAATTGCCAAGCTAGTAGCCTCATAAATCGATAATTAATATTATAAATAAATTGATTGATTGTACCTTAAGTAAAACTAAAGTGCTCAGCACTCTCAATTCTTAAAACAATGGTAGAGAGAGGTCGTAACAATCTTATACAATTCTTTCTATTTTAGGTAGGAATGTATAATTTATGTTATTGAACAAGAGTTAAGGATGTTTTACTCAGATTTATAGTAACACAAATTTAATATTTGTTTTTGTGGATTATCAACTTTTTGCAAATCCGAGTTCCATATTCCACATTCCGTCCTCACTTAAAAGTCACAGAAGCAGTAGAAAACTGTTACGTATACCCTATGCAAAAACGTTAGATTCTCCAAAAGATAAGAAAAAGAAACCCGTGGAGAACGCCCGTCGACCTCGGTCGTAGTCATTTTGCCACAAACTGAACAAAACAATGGCATCTGCCCTACACGTTACACCTACGTCGCAGTACATAAAGCAAATCATCAGTCCAGGCCACTCGGAGCCACACCACGCCGAGCGGCCTACGCGTTGCCCGGGCAGTAGGTGCGTTTTACACCGGTGGTGCGGCGCGCGCCCAGTCGGTAGCGTCGGAGCAAGGCTAAAAGCGGCACGGCGCCATAGCTGGTGCTGCTACTGCGCGGAAGGGCAACGCGGGCTCGCATATACGCGCTGCCACCTCCGAATCTGTTGGCGATGGCGGTGCGATCAATCGTCGAGCGATCGATGGCGTCTGCTCGCCAGAGCGAACAGGGTGGAAGCGCAGACGAAGCCGTGGAGGAAACAGTGGCATCCGCAACAGGTGGCATGAGCGGGAACTCGCTTGGAATTGAGCACGTGATTGGCAGCAACAAGTCGGAGAAATGTGGATGTGGGATGTACTCGAAAATGGATTGACTGGTTGAATCGTATTAGGAATGGCATGAGATTGAAACCAGATGTCATATTCTCTTGGACGAATCTCGTTTATTTATGAACTGATTGATGGCATTAATAGAACAAAACGCAGGAAATTATCTAATTTCTTCTACGACTATACTGAATCTATATGGTAATGGAATCGATTAAAGACTCTCAAAACAAATGTCAAAGGAAAGAGTTACTCTTTCGTTGTAGAGAATTATCATCCTTCTCAAAACAATAAGGATGGAATGACGTGAGTCATGTAACATTACAAGCAATTTAGTGTACACAAAGATTCTTCACAGTATTACATTTGTTACATATCACAGAATAAATTTACTGTTATAGATTTAATCTTATTTAAATAACCAAAATAAGTTATATTTTTCTTTACATAACATGTCATATGTTACGAACGAATAGCCATTCGTCGTAATCATAGACAGTATATCGGGGGGACTCGTGTGTTTCAACGAGCATGGAGAAGATAAAGGATGAATAGGATTCTTTTATGGACACGCTTCAGATTCACAAATTCACATTTATTACAAATAACATATATTTTCCTAAATCTACAAAAGCAGAATTACAAACTTGATCCTGAATTAGCAAATTTGAAGTTAGTCGTTGTGAGCGACTAACACTCTGAGAATAACATTTTCTACAGAGTTTGAATACATATGAACATAAACCATTGTTTATGTGACATCCCCTTTAATACCCCATTTCCCAATTTTTACAGAATTACAAAATGGATATGAGCAAAGATGTAGTGGGATCGTTAGATCTCCATGGAAAACAAAATGCCCCTTGGTCTCACGTTTTTGAGAGCACCCCCCCTCCCGTCATCAACTAAATGTTCATTACAAATTTACGTGCTTGTATACATTGAAGTTGGTTATCAAAAACCTTAAATAAATGCAGGATTTTATATCTCTCGAGATAGATTCTCGATGTTGTCCTCCCTTAACGTGGAGTGGTTCATTGGAAATACTTCCTTGTTGTAACCTTGGTCCGGCTGCTTCGGTCGGAGTGGTTACGCTTCCCCAGGTTCGGTCTCGTAGCTGTGGAGCAGGTGACTGAAACTAGAGAATGTGGTGAACACTTATGTTCAAAGTTGCTTTGATGCAAACGTCGCACTAAATAATAAATAGCACAACAGTTATATGATTTCCTAAAGGAAATCATTGTCCAAAAAGTTTAGTATGAAACATCTGTGTTTCATCGTATCACACGCAGCGTAGAGAGTTACGTCGCACAACACGGCAACGTACTCGCGGAGTAGTCCTCCCTATACGAGGAATAATACGTATGGAATAGCTTCATGCTACGACGAACGGAATGGATCGGAATGGATAAAGGGACGTTGAGTGCAGCCGTATATATAGCTGTACACAGAACGTGCATATTGAGTGCGTTCATTGATACTGTGTCACGGAACGTACACAGTTAGCGCGTTCAATGCTTGTATGTCATGGAACGTGCAAGGTATTTGCACTTTGGATAAGTATATCGATTGTAGATACATGGAGCTTATAACTCAAAGAGCGTCTATATACAAGGAATGTTTATATAGACACGGAGTATTTATACACAAACAATAAAAAACACAATTCTCATAAAACATAAATAATAACAAAGTACATAATAAATGAGAATGTGGAAATAAACCCTTTACAAACGTTTGGTTTGTAACATCATATATTTTATAGAAATTAAAAAATTAATGGGTAATGCGGCAGCAAATGTTAATATTAATCCTCTAAGACATGTTATGATGTAATTGATTTATGATTAATTACATCATAACATGTCTTAGAGGATTAATATTAAGTTCGTACCTTTTTAGACATAATCAATCTCCAGATAGACATGAGCAGATAAGGTTTATTGATTTTTTCAATCTTTTCTTTTCTTCAAATTCTCTCGACTCAACTTTTCAAAATCATCGTACAGGCCATCGTAAACCCAACCAAAATCGAAAGTATATGAGGGCATAAGCTCACCCCCTGTACTGACGACACTCGATGGAATGTTCGTTTTGGAGAGCAAATGGATACTTCAGCATACTCTGCAAGCCGCTCCTTCTATTAGAAACGACTTCTTACGTAGACGTATCCTGCACGACATGGATGTATAGCGGGTTGCATGTTACACTTGAGCACAGTTCACTAACTAAAAAGTCTCAAGATAATTTCATCTGGTATCACTGCATAATATATTAAGAAATAAGTTTTAACATAGAAGTTACTTTTTTAATATTTAATTTACAGTGATGATATAGTAATCTCCTTATCTATACAAATTAATATTTATGTTTGTGTATGAAATTTGTAGGTAGGTTTAATCTTAAGAACAATGTAAGTTAGTTTGCATTTACCCGAAAATGTTGTATTTCTTAATATAATGAGCACATAAATGGAAGAAAAAAATTGTGTTTTGTTTTATACAATACCATATAATGGATATTTATCTTACTATGTGAAATTCTTAAATCTGAAGACGGTCCAAACCAAGGGTTGAAACGTTATCTATCACAATACCTATTGTGAACAGTCCATTACAAGGTTGATCAAGATATATCTCAGACATTCCCGATCTTCGACCTCTATACTATTCCCACTTCATCTTTATATTAATAATGTGGTAACATCAATAGACGACCATGCTGTAAATAAACTGGAAACGGTATTCTTCTCGAATACTGTTCTATCAGGCTCAGAATATGCAATTGCGGTTCTACAACCCCCAGTAATGATCGTACAAATGGTAATAAGAGCCACAAAATTATTAAAGAGTTCATAGAAATTATATCTCAAATTCAACTCGCATTCCGTAATAAAATTCCTCTTCACATATCACGGAACATTCATTTGTGTAGTTTGCCGATAATCTCTGTTATGCGTTCCACTTTTGTGGGCTTGTGCATTTTTTTGAAACGCCATTGAATTATCTGTGAAATGATGGGTTTCGTTTGATCTCCTAAATTATGCTTTCATACGTTCGGACGAGCTGTGGGATGATCGCCATTCGCAGACTTCCATTTAGAGTACTTTCTGCGTGGAGATTATTTTGTGTTAACAAATCATTGCGTGATGGGATTACTATAGGATTGTTCGGTATAAAAATTGTAGATATATTTTGTTAAGAATATATGGAAACTATTAAAAATTTGAAGGGAAGACCTAACCTTCATAGTCCAGAGATATTTTAGTATTTAGGATTATATTAGTATTGCATGTAGGGGAATATAATGCACTTTCCCTTATATAAAAGCTTTATTGAAAATTATAAATAGTTTGTTAAATTTTATTATTATTCATCAATTAATAAGCTATAAATATATATTTTAAATTTATTGAAGAGGTCTTCCACATCATTATAATACACGGTACAGAAGAGCAGTGTAACTCACAATGACACTGAAATTCTGTCCAGCCAATTCTGGAATTCCGTCAGAGTAAATTAATTTACTTTCACATTATCGAGTCAAATGTGATTACGCATATCCTTGCATACATAAAGATATCATACACCACTTAACTTAGAAATTTATAATCGAGACCAAAATAGTATAATCGCGAATGTCGAGTAAATAATACAACAGTGTACTGGCTCGTCCAGTTTCACAGAATTTTACCAAATATGAGTTTTCCGTGCCGGTTACACCTAAAGAAAGCCCAAACCAAGGGTTCAAGCGTTGTTTGTTAAAGGAACAATCACAATAAATATTGTTAACGGTCCATTACAAGGTCCTTTAATATATTTAATTATTCTAGATTTTGAAAATGGACATACATGTATGTATACACATTAGTAATGTGTAATGATTATTACAAAGATGTTAGATTAAGTATCAATTACATGGAATGTATTATAGATAATTGTGTACAATTGTAGTAGTTGAACATAAATCTTGTGATTCTTGTTATTCTTTTTCTGACGAAGAAAATATATTATTTCGAAACGTTGAAAAGTAAAATGTGATTTAAATGCAATAGATGACCTTACCTCAGAATTCTCCAGTATACACGATCATACATGTTTCAATCGACCCTTGTCTACTGAACTACTTAATTAAATCGTTAACTGTTGGTCAAAATACTTTTAATGGCTCTCATACTTTTTACCAAGCATGGGCAACCCGTGGCGCAGTGCTTAACGCACACGCCTTCTACCTCTGGTGAAGCTAGTTCAAACCAAGTAGAATTCGCGGTGGTGGACGAAGCGGTGTTCGCGGCAGGTTTTCGCGGGGTTCTCCCGTTTCCCCTGCCTATCATTCCACCACAACATTCACTCATCATCATTCATCCCCATATCATTCATTAATCACACGCCCCCGGGGAGGTGCGACAGGAAGGGCATCCGGCACCCTGAAATTACCCAGTAAGCCATATCAAGTATCTCCCATCTACGGGCGAAGGAGAAGATTATTTTTACCGAGTCCGCATTATGGAGCTGTTTGTCAATGACACGGTAAGTACAACAAAAGTTACTAAAACACAGGAATATCGTTTATATTAATTAAATCACACACTTAAGTAAAAAATGAAGTGTGGAACTAATCATTAGTAATGACCGGTGCGTGATTTTAATCTTTTTTAGTCTCTAAAATATCATTTGGATGGCCTACATTATGCAACTAATGATGCCGTAATTCAAGAGGTTATTCGTTGGCTGCCAAAAGATGGCTACTTTGCCACCGGTTTTCTAGGATTTGTAAAGAGTGTCTGAATGTACAGGGTGATTATGTCAAAAAGTGAAATAAATGTATGGAAGTTACATTAGTTTTGCGTCTTATTTGTTGACTTACCAACGTATTTCATAAACACGATAAAATATTTATCAATGGTATTTTTCGGAATATACAAGTGTAAAATATCATAGACCGTTCCAGACGGGAAACGAAACAAACACTATTTGTCACCATATCACACGTATTCGCAAACGTTCTCCTCTTCACAGACACGTCTCATTTGAAGCACCGGCACCTGACGATCGCTATGACGTCGTATATCGCGCTTTGTATTCAGCGAGGGCACAGATGGTTACCCAGGAAGAACGCTCGTAGACGAAACTTTCTATTGTGAGTTCTAATCGAGACCATTATCACGCGTGGGGTGAACACCGTCGCCAGTCGTGTGCAGGTGCTTTGTGAAAGAGAGAGGTCCTCGAATTTTCCATAGTGGGTGGTTGACTGTAGGGGTCTTCGACAACGGAGGGGTTGGGAAGGAGGTAGACCTTCATGAAAGAGCTATTGAAAAGTATCTGCTATGAAAACACAATAAGGATATAACATATATCCAAGTATGATGTATTAAGAACATTATCGCTTATAGTTTACAGATTTCGACGCATATTCATTTTTAGTATGTCGTTATAAAAGAATTACTAATTAAACAAGTTCGTAGAATAATAATTATAACGACGTTTACGATACCCAAAACAAAGCACTTGAACCACGCGAAGCTTAAACCAAACTGCGTACAAATTAGTTCTAGTTCCTTTTTTACTTTTCTTTGTTACATGAGATGTGCTAGGGTTATAGTTCCCAAAGTTTCTCATTTTCTTGAAATTCTAGTTTACACAATCTAAGGACATATGACCATGGAGTCAAATAAAGATTTTCATGCGGACAATACACCTAGATCCATATTTATATTCAAAACGAGGGGTTGCTTTTTTTTATTACATTCTGTACTACTTTCTCACACAATAGAATACCCTACCAATAAAACAACGGCTTCTATCGATATTATGGTAGAATCTACGCGAGATTGATTGCTATTCACGGTGATATGCACAAACAAATAGTATAATAATGTCCGTGATTATACTACTCTTTTCTTCAGCATTAATAATTAATTAATAAACCCATTCATACAAAGATTTTTGTTGTACGTGGTAGAATAAATGGTTAAATCATTTATTTTCCATTATTCACAAATTTCTCTTTCCCCAATCCCATATCCTTTCAAATCATATTATATTTTCCCAGCAGTACATTTTGTCTCATCTTTCATTTCTTTTTTATTTT
>NNCF01126734.1:30253-45133 GCA_002313205.1 Laupala kohalensis | reverse complement strand
TGGTTACAGATTGTAAACCAAATCATAGTTAATGATTACTTATACAGAAATACACAATAATATAGCAGTTGAGATATGACTACACAGTATGTCTTCTAAACGATATAATCATATTACATTCAAAAAAGTTATTATTTAACTTAACCTACATAATCAGAGTTACTCCTCTCTAGCACAGTTTGATTTATAACTTACCATAATTTACCTTGTTTTTAATGATATATTACTACAAAAAGATATTAAATATTCTTAAATTTACAGAAGCAGAATTACTTAGTGATATTCCTTGAAATAGAAAATCGTGATATGTGGTCCGTATCCTAGGCATACATTGAAAAATAAACCATTAAAGGATTAAACTGAATTTCTTATCCTTATGGCCAAATAATAAGGGGTCAATATTATTGACCTATGCAAGTAAAGATTCAAGTTGATACTTGACATTGAAATGTAATCAGGTCTTAGTGTAGAGCACCGAATCCAATGGATTTCCTGATAATAACTTTGTCGCCTTCTTGATGTCCTGGTGATAGTCCATGTTCACCATTTGAAGTTTTACGCTCAATTGCCAGTACATAGGAGTTTCATCATAATATCCATACAATGTGATGCGAAGTGGATCACCATGTAGATTTTATCTTGACAGAAAATGAGTAAAATAACATATTAGTCACATATTACATTACATAAGAGCGTTCACGAGCCACGATGTGATCGGAGCTTCTTTGGTCAACCAGGGGCTATGGTTGTGTTGCGAGTCCCTCGTTAGATGGCTGATGAGTCGTTGTTTGAACGAGTTTCTATAGGGCGAATCCATACTCGATTGGCTTGTTCTTTCGAGTGTCTTATGCTGTTTTCTTCTTCGTGGCGATATTTTTTTACTCCCTGGACAATTTTGTTTGTTTGTTGCAGGTTTGGTGTCTTTGTTCTGTGACTGTTAAGTATTCTTTGGTCCTTTGGACCGTCCTACTTTCTTCTTGACCATTTTGGTTGCGAGCTCTGCTGTATTTAGACGTTCCTTACTTGCTGCGCTTGTAACAATTACACTTAGTGCTATTAATCAGTTCCGTACTGTAACTACTAGTGCAAAACCATTGCTCATACTTTCTCATATAAGTATTTCCATCTGCAGCGGAGAGTGACAAAAAGTATCGTAAAAGTGTTATGTAAATGTAATTTCGTTGTAGACAGTAATTGATATCTGCAGTGTGTTTGCTGCCCTCCTATGTATTTTGTCATTATCATATCTTTCATTTCAGTTTATTGAAAGTGTTTTCTATGTCTGCTTGGTCCATTTACTCTGCTAAATAGTATTTAAGATTCTTGAAACAGTAACCTAATGTAAGTGTAGCAGTCAGAAATTATTTTATAGCCTCTATACCAAACTGTCAAGCGAAATACCGCTAATGTAATACATACTAATTGTATTTTACGTAGAGAAATTTGAAGCAAAAATGTTGGGGTCATTTTTAAGACACATTCAAAAGAGTTCTTTGACCTACATATGAAGTACACTTTGTTTTAAAGTAAAAAAAATACAGCACGTGCATCGACAACAAGTAAATTCTACCGTAAATACGAAATGCGAATTAGATATAATCATCCGTTTACACAGAATCGCTGCGCACAAACAGACAGACGGACATTATGTCAAAAACAACTTTTTCAGAATCAGGGAACGCATATGTGTACATTTCCGGCTAAATCTCGATTCCGAATTTTTTCGCGACTTCATACTTCCTACATACTAAATATGAAAAAGTAGAAAGAATAAAATAGGTATATTTTGCGAAATAAAATAGTTATCCGATATCGAAAGTACTTGGTGTCGGGCGATAAGTATCGGTAAGTATAAAATAAAATTGATTTTAACAAATAGGGCTGTTACACTTAATGCTCTTAGCTAGATTCACATTTTTAAGAGGTTGAAATAGTTATATTTTGCGAAAAAACGTCCGATATTATAAGTACTTGATACCTGATTATAATCGGGTGAAAATTATCGGTACAAATGAAATGATGATTTTAATAAATAGAAATGATTCTCAGTTGGTAACGCAACAGAAGTAGTACGCGATCAATTATATCGCGAAACCTTCTCATGTCTTACTAATTACGAAAATACAAAAAGATCTGAAATACATGAAAAACTCTTAATTAGGAAGATAGAAGACGAACCTGAATTATTTTTAAAATACTTTCGTGAAAAATCAATATATTACCTTACCTCTTATCAACCGCTGTATTTCTGTCACTGAACCTGTTGGTTCAAACGACCTGTCTGGTTGCATTATACCCGCTATTAAAATCATAGAAAGCACCGTTTTTATATGGAAGACATTGAATATTGCGGCAAAAGAAAAACAGGCGCGAAAATGTACTCCAACGACTTATTATCTAATTACAATTTCAGAGTACTTTTCACGATTTGCAAAATACATTTTCACTAATCAATGTTTAAGATTTATCAAGACAGTGTGCTTTTCTTTTAATAACCTGTAATTGCAGATTTTACAATGGTTTTGTTGAATGTATTCCTGTACATTAATTCGACATTTTACTAAACTGGTTGTGTTACGGTACCTATTTATTCATAATTGTTCAACGTCAATTTTATTATTTGTTCCTTATCCTATTATAAACAGTCATGGTTCTTTCTCTTTGTGCGTACGTGGTGGACCCTGGCCCCACGAAGATGCAGAGAACGGATAATTCACTTCTGTTGAAAGTAACTGTCAGCATTACAGAGGCGTGGGTCCGGCGTTTATTGAGAGCGGCGCCTTGTCAGTGACTCTCGGCCACGGTCAATACAAACAGACGACATTCACGCATCTTAATAAAATGCATTGTAATTGGTCTTTCTCCCACTGGGGTGTCCGTCTTGAAATCTTGCGAGACGGTGGCCGAGCGGACGGATAGGCAGTGTACCATGAGGCACACTCCGGAGCACGCGTCTTCAATGCGCGCTTCGTAATTACTCAATATATTATAAATTCTTGCAGTGTGTCGAGGGACACACTCCGGGGTGCGCGTGAGAGCGTGCCTCGTATAATCATACTTTGGGTCAATTCTTTGTATTAGTAGATACTTAAATTCTTTATGTATAGACGGAGGCAAGACTCCTATTTTTAGGCATTACATAAGTAATCTGTTCTGTTATTTCGTTTCTCTACTCAGTATCCTTTAGATACCAGTGTATTCATGATTCATTTAGTGTACTTAGTGAGGAGAGATTACAGCTGTAATCAATGATGATTGGGTTTAAAATAAATTGTATTACGTTAGGCGACAAAATCTTTACGAAATACTCTAGAGAAAGCGGGTTCGCACATGCGAATACACACACAGAAAAAACACAACACTCGAGAAGCGGTATGGTTCAACATAGATTGTAGACAGCCGAAAACAGATGCTCAAAATGCAATGCATCAAAATTCTACATTTGGTGGGGAGGAGAAAGCTTACGACAAAAATACGTACACTTGAGAAAAAACTATAAAATAATAATTAGCACAGCTAAGCAACAATGGCAGAATTCGGAAGCGGAAACAATTGCAAGCATTATTCACAGTAAAAATGTTTCAAATATTTGGGATACTATAAATAAATTACGATGTAGATAAAGTTGCACGAACAGTTTAGAGGCGAAACATTAGGAAATGCACTTCGCTCAAATTCTTTCCCAGATTCAGTGTATACAACGGACGGGCCACGTAATCAAACACCTAATAGTAGTGACAGAATTAGACCGTGAAATAAATATTGATGAAATAAAGATGTGATACGAAATTTGAAGTCTGGCAAAGCAACAGGTTCTGATGGAAATAAATTCTAGTATTGCCCCAATTCTCGTGGATTTGCTCAATTCTTTATACGACACTTCCACGTTTCCTGAAATTTGGAATACATCAATAATTTGTCCAATTTATAAAAACAAAGGTGATGTTAACGATCCTAATAACTATAGAGGTATTTCTTTAATTAATGCAATAGCTAAGATTTTTTGCAAAATTCTTCATGTACGGTTAAATAAATTGATAGCAAAAGAAGGAAAAGTGACAGCATTGCAAGCAGGATTCAGAAATACGTATAGTACAGTAGACGACATTTTTATAACTACCACAAAGGCGGAAAAGGCAACTTCCGTGAAAAAAAGGAAAGCTATTTTGTGCTTCTGTGGATCTTGAAAAAGTATTCGATACCGGTAATACGGAAATACTTTGGTATATTCTAGAAAGTAAACGAATCTCCACAAAATCCCTAAAAATGCTTCAAGGGATGTGTAAATTAGAAACGGCATGCGTGAGATTAGAATTAGACTGTGTAACAGATACATTCTCTGTGGAAAGATGTGGAAAGCAAGGTTGCGTACTTTCCCCACTTCTCTTCATACTATTCATAGATGGGCTCTTAGATAGACTAGCCACGGTAAATGCAGACGGACCCAGGATCGGAAATGAAAATGTCTCAATACCAGCATTCCTTTTTGCCGACGACTTGATTATTTTCTCAAAAACACAAGCAGGTTTACAAAGAAGTTTAGATGAATTAGAAATTTTCTGCGAAGAAACAAAACAAAGTTAACGTTAATAAGACAAAAATCATGACATTTAAAAATGGGTGGGTCTATAGTAGGAATAAAATTTGGTCATATAAACAAGAAACGCTAGAAAACGTTAAAGAATACCTATATTTAGGAGTAACCAACTGCATGAACGTAACTTGGACGAGACATAAGGAGAAAGCTCGACAAAAAGGCAAATACATTTTAAGTACAATAATAAAATCAAAATTACAATTCCCGAAATTGCACCAAGACTTATGGATAAAATGTTTCAATCTCTACTCATCCCGGGAATAGCGTACGGAGCGGAAATATGGGGCGCGGGGGATAATAATATTTTAAACTCGCTTCAAACGAAATATCTTACAATAGTAACGGGCATTGCTCAATGCACAGCAAACAGTGGACTTTTATGAGAAATTGGGTTTCTTCCCATTAAGTTAACTCTCCAATTAAGAGCAATTAAATATTGGCTTTCGATAAGGGCAGGCACCAGGAACCCACTCGTAACTCAGTCTTACCATTGTAATACAGGAGGAAAATGGGACAGGCAAATTAAAAATGTAATTCATAAAGAAGGAATCATTTGTGTATGTCAGAATAGTCCGTCGTTAAACAATTTAAAAGAAATTAAGACAATTTTTAAAACTTATACGGTCGAGAAATAAAAACAAAAAGACATTAATTTTTGTAATGCAAAACTTATGTGATCACTTATCGTGCAAACCTTAGAAGCTGGGCAATAATGCAGAAAACCACACATTGACTGTGTCAAATCAAAAGAACGATCGGGTTACAGATGGTTTCACGTAGGGGGGGTGGAAATTAAGAAAACTGAGGGGGGATCAATACTCTTATTTGCCCACCTTGCAATGAAATAAATGAAGATTGGATTCACATTTTACTAACATGCCCGAAAACAGACCAAAAACGAACTTTTATCCAAGTAGGTGCATTCCAAAATTATCACATTAACGTAGATTTAGCCATAGCAATAATGAGGGACAATAGAGTATCTGTAGTCAGTCCCTGGGTCAGTTCCTAAGTTATGTGAGGGAGATGAGAGAAAGAGTAATATGCATTGAAACTACTGATTCAAATAAACCGTGATTCTGCCGCTTCGCCTTTTTCTTTTGTTTCAGGCGGAGACATGTTGAGAAGACATTCCAAGGCATTACGTCAATTACATGTTGTTTTTTTAGTATTATAAATAAATGAATTTTATTTTAATATTTATATCTATGGCAAAACTTGTATATGTTACATTATAATTTATTTCTCTTATTTAAGTATCTTTTGTAAATATGTTTATATTATTTGTATATATTCGTGACCTGACCGTTGGTTTGCGTGCTTCCCAACGGTGCACCTTGAATCGATAGTTGCAGTATACTTAAAATATATTTTACAACTAAATTATACAATATTAAACAAAACAATAAAAATGCTAAAAATACTATTACGATACCAAACTCAAAAAAATAAAAAACAATCATTTTAAGTTTAAAGAAAACAAACTAGCCAAATTAAAACTGCACCTATCCAATCAATGAGAGTGAATACCAGAGCATTGTATACACAGCCCACGGCTCTACTTAAGGAGCATTTTTAAGGCGTACAGGAAGAAACCTCGCCACACATTTTACATAAATAATATTTTTTGTAAATAAACCACCCAATTGACATTGAAATTGAATTGGTAGTGATTCCGGATGTTTGTGAAAGTTAAATGTGTTGCCAACCAGAACATCGCTCTTCGTGCTCGTGTGCGCCGATGCTCAGATCGTACGATCGTGTTCTTCCTGTGATTTGTTTGTGGGACGAATGTGCCAGTGCTTCCTGGTTACTTGTTTAATATTAGGACACCTAATATTAAACCTAAAATATATTTCGATAGTTTTTTAGTAACAATACAAAGTTAAGTTATTAGTAAGAATACAATGTTTGGGCTCTAATGACCTCGATGTTGACGAGCCCTAAAGCCCCACAAAAAAAACAATGTTCATTGTTATTGTTAAAGAATTGTGTGACCTTTAGTTTAATAACATAATATTTTGTGAAACATTTTTAGCTCAGTTTCACTATCTCAATGAGTATTCTGTAGACTGCCTTAAGGTTCATTTAATGAAGTTGTCAAAATTACTATTAAATTATTTTTTTCTAAATTATATTTAGTGGCAACGTTTGATATTTACACTTAAATAAGATTCACGACCTAATAATTTTTTTTTATTGAGTTGACGTCATATAAAGTACATTAATGAAGTTACTGAACTCTAACCACACTGAACAGCAGCAGAGGCGAATGGCATTACTGGCCTCGTCTGAACGGATGCGTGTTACGAGCGTTTATTACGGAGAATTTGGCAATATGTATGAGGCAGCCATGTTGATTTTTGTAATGCAAAACTTACGTGATTCGGAACATAGCCCCCATTTCTAATCGTAGTAATTCGACATTTCGTTCACCCCGAGGAACGAATGGTTCTTTGTTCATTCTCTCATTGTCAACTGAATTAAAAGCGGTGGTGGCGATTAGGGGCTGCCCACTTTTTTAACGAACGATAAAAATTTCATTGTAACCGACTAAAACTTAGAATTATAAAAAAAATACATTCCTGATTTCACCAATTTTCTTTCCTTTGATTCATTTCATTATTTAAATTGTACTTAGTGGAAATACGCAGAAAATATCACGTAAATGAAAATTGTCAATATTTTTCCCCCTCCCTCTTACTTTTTATTCCCCATCGCCGCTACTGGTTAAAAGAGCATCAACATGGCCGCAGATGTCAGAATCTTATGTATCTATGACCTTGAGAGTGTATATTAATTTTGTTGAACAACACTTAATGGATCTTTTATATGCAGGTTAATCATATTACACGCGTGTTGATTTCCGCACGTGAAAAATTCACCGACCTCGACCGAATCGTTCTCTGGCATTTGAGAGGTCAGTACAATAACCACCCAATTATCGGTTCAGGAATGTTAATAGAGAGAATTGCGCACATAGGTGCAATCAGGGTTGGAGTAAACAATTACCGAAGGATACTGTAAGGGTGAATGATGTTTGGAGCAGTGTCCATATGACGCCCCACTTCCGCGGCGAGTGAGGATGTGCTACGGAACATTCCTTTTGTGTAGGGATGACGTCGCGACACTACGCTTGCCAGACGCAATATTCGTAAGAAACGTTCTATGCCAGTGGGATGCTCCGTGCCAAACACGGCCATCTCCACTACAAGGCGTGTGTTCAGATCACATATGTGATCTGGGACTTCTTCCACATATGTCTGGAACAGATAACACACAAATATTAGCAAAGTATCAATACGTACTGTGTATAACACAAACATGACACATAATTTGCAGATTACATGATGAGGAGAGGACAAACTTTATAGGGATATTAAAGAGACAAAGAGAATATCACATTAAAGTGTCGCCAGAATGTTGAAAAACAAAGAAACTTCGGAAATTTCCGTGAATATATCATAAACGTAAGTGACAATAGTGACATTAAAAAGCAGATATGAAAGAAGTGAAAGAAGTGAAAAAAGATTGCGTATACTTCCCCTGGTAGGGACGGACACTTGCTGCATTGGAGGTAGCAGATGAATGTATTCTAACAGATTTTAATGGTTAAAAAAATAATTTCCAAGTATAATACCATAATATTAAATACACGGAACAATAAGAGAGAAAAATTAGAGATAAACACTCATATTCCAAATCATTAAGGTGTTTTTAATTATTCGACCAATTTCGAATGAGACCCCAGCTATAGAATTCTAAACCATAATTTACGCATATGCTGCTACCACTATTATCGTTCATCTTACTTCCTTTATGAACAAATTTCCATTGAAAAAGAATTGTAAACCAAACACCGCCGACTACAGGCATCTATTTTGTCGAACTATTTTTGAATTTAACATTCAATATGTTTTTTTTACAATTTCCGCAAACATGAAGAGCGATTAAGAAAATTCATAATTTTAGTTTTCCAATAGCATTTGGAAAATGGTAACTGGGAATAAATACTAAAATTTGGACTTGCAATTTTCTTAATACTCCCTTTCTCACAGTATGAGAATGGTGCAAAAAGATACCATTTTAACACTTTTCTTCTTCTTCCTCCTTCTTCTTTTTCCACTTCTTCTTGTGGTGCGCTACAGCCCAGTGCGAGCCGTGGCCTCCCCTATTCGTCGCCTCCTACCCTCTCGATCCTCTGCCTTCCTCTTTCAATCTCTAATTGTAACAAATTCTAAGCATCCTTCCCAACTGCATCCTCCCTGCTTATATTAGGTTACTCCCTCGCTCTCTTTTGATGTATTCTTTCTGAGAGTGCTTTCTTTGGTAATTTATGATCAGACATTCTTTGTACATGTCCAGCCAATTTTAGTCTTTGGAATTGTATGTATTCAACTATATTATATTCCTTGAGTATGTCTATTAATTCGTTATTGTGACTTATCCGTCAAATTCCACTTTCTATGCGCCCAAATATCATTCTTAATATTTTTGTTTCAAATACGAATTACTTTTCTTTCGAGTTTTTTCCTAGATTCCAGATTTCGCATCCATATCTCAGTACTGGACTTATAAATGTGTTGTAGATCTTTACATTGCTCCTTCAACCAAGTAGTATATTCCTCAATCTGCAGTGCAAAGTAGGTTTCGTTTTGCGAGAAACACTCTTTTTAATCTCGGCTGCTTCAACATTATAATTGGTGACATCAGTTCCTAAGTATTTAAAAGAAGAAACTGCCTGAATATTTATGTTACCAAATGAATATGTTTCAAATTAACGGCTTCTTCATGTCTGTATGATAGCTTTTGTTTTATTTAATTTTACTTCTAGACCCATTTCATTTGCTACTGCCTCCACTTTTATATATTGTTCTTTTGAAGTATTTTCCGGTTCTGCTCATTATGCATAGATCTCCATATCCTATAATTTGGGATATTCTATTAATTGTGGTTCTCGTTGGATCAATATCCAATCGCCTAATGACTTTTCTTCGAGCTTTTCACAGTTCGGATCAATCGAAAGGAGGATATGGGTATGACCTCATTGGAGTGGATAAAAATGACGGAGAGCACAAACTTTCGTCAATCTTTAAAAAAGAAAATATCTCATTTTTCATTTCTAATTTTTCAACGACATTTGTGACGGATTGAGAATAGTACCCACGGGTTTTCGAATGTTAATCTTCTCTCTTACCATTCTGAAGGCATTTCGAATACAGAAAATATTAATTCACATCCCATGGTTGGTATCCACCCGAAAACTTTTGGACGTGTCATTGAGAAGTTGCTTCTTTGATACTGGTCGATTTCGCGACATGTGAATATAGAATTCTGTTACTTGAGTTCAGGTGACGTAATAAACGAGATATATTTTTCATTAACGTTCGAATTTGAATCGTATTGTAAATCCAATGCGAATCCATTTCAACATTATCGTATCATTAGCATTTCCAACTGCTCTGACCTTTAACTCGTTACGTATCAGAACAATTGAATAGGGCACAAGCCACGTTTATACTTATTCCATCAGTTTGAAAATATTCACATGAACCCTCTCCAACATACATGCATTAGATTACTGAAACATCAGTAAACCGCTTTCCCAAAAGATAATTCAATTTCTCTTCGAAAAACAACTCAACATGCACTTTTCTTTTTCACATACGTAATTTTTCACGTTCGCAGAGATAAACCAATTGCGAGATTTTCGTACTAGAGAATCTATAAGGAAAGAAATTATATTTCTACCCAAATACCATAAATATACAAAATATGATGAAACGCAAGACTGTACTTACCCTAAATCGTGGAACCTCCATATTTTATTTCCAAAATTACAAAGGAAAAGTTTTAGTGTTTCTCACGAGGAACACAAACCCCAATTCTTATGTAATCGTCTTCACGAGAATAAATAATGTTTCGATTGTTTTCAGTCTCCGTATGGTTGCAATTTTTTACTTGTCATTTGTTCATTGTAAACTCTGTAAATTGGTGCATAGCATCCTTTTCTGTTAATATCACAGAATGCTGTGCAAGAAAGAAACATGACTACGAAATCCATGTTAGTATTTTGTTTATTCAAGAAATAATATTATAAATATTTTAATGGTAATACTGCAACCAATATGTTGGGTTAATTCCATAAATAAATTCAGTGTCCGGTAGATGCAATCTAGCTATATATGAAGGAGCTCAAACTCAGAACCCCATTCAATACAAACCAGGGCCATTTTTTTTTCATTTAATTTTCCTATTATCAGAGATTTACATATACATATAATTTGTCAGGACTCCCTGCACCCATGCTTAACACATATGGCAGGGAGTCTCTATTTACACAACAAACATAAGACTATTTACAAAACATTTACTATAACAAAACATGACACCTCCACCAAAATAAAAATAACAATACACAAAAACATTAACTACAACAAAAACTTAAAACTAAATCACCATTTAGGCTCCCCTGATGCTTGCAGCGGGCTGTCCCAAGCATCAGAGCAGTTACCGTCCCCGCCACGAGGAGGCAGGTGTCTACTATTAGCAAAACCACAACCATAGATATAAAATATATAGAACACAAAAAAATATCAAAAATAAAAGACAACACAATAAAATCATTTCGACAAACACATACATAACATATATACAAAACACACGTTTCCAATCCACAACACACAAAAATCAAAATACAAAAATAACAAAATATACATACAGCAAATCCAAACTACAACACAAAAAGATAATCGAATAAACAACATACACAAGAAATAAAAATTTTAAAACAAAAATCGGAACACAGAGCAGACCAAAAACAATATACAAAACTATTTACAAAGATATATACACAAGTAACCAGTATCCAAAATCATAACCTTTTCCAAAGCCAGTTTCAGCAAACTTCACCTGAAGAGTCAGTTGGTGCAGTGATCGCCTTTGAAACAGACAAAGCCATAGCCTATCCCCGGACGACCAACATACCAAAAGGGTTCTCAGGCACGCTGCGCACGACTCCTTGCACTCTCTTGTAGTGTGCGGCTATGCTCTGTAGATCATACTTTACTCCCTTCCTCCGGAAAACTTCCTGGATATAGCGACGCAGCACGGCCGGACCTGATGGAACGCCAGCCGCCATCAGCTGCATCGCTAGGATCTCCTTTGGGTACCGGAACATGAGCCTGTCCCCTCCGGGTTCCAGAACCTGCACAAGATATTGAAGTGCAGCTTCTACCATGTGGGTCTCCTCTAGTCTCACAAGGATGTGACTGATGCGAAGACCAGAGTAAACCCCCTCCTGAGAGGCATCCATTGGTGTCATTTCGGACGAACAGTCCTCTTCGTCCCAATCCCCGAGATCCTCTTCGATAATTCCGGAAGGCGGGGACAAGCATAACCCGCAACACCAGCAGAGGCAAGATGTTAGTCCACTGCTAACCTTTTGGAGGCGAGATGTAATGCCTTCAAAGAGAGTAACAGTCATCTTACGCAAGAGCGAAGAACGGTGTTGTCCCTGGACACTCACAATATCCGGCAAGTTTTCGGCCACGTAACCTGTGTCCAAATCTACGACCTAGGCATTGGCCGTCGTCTTCCCCTCAACGAAAGTGAGTGTCGAGTCGTCATCGAACTCCGATATAGACTAAGAGAACTCTTCGTCATTTTCACTACAGGAAACTCCACCCTGGGTGCACTCAGTTGGACAAGTGCATGGAAGGATAACCGTAACTTCATTGGAGAAGCGAACACGACGACGAGCCATTGGTTCCTCCTCAGATTCAGAGTCTGTCCCAGCTACCCCAGAACTAGACTCCTCTTCTTCAGAACGAACTTTTCTACTCACTAGGCCGAGTACTAAGACTCTTCCCGTTTCGTAGTCACAGTTCTTAGAACATAACTCACGTGTGCCCTCCACCGCAGAACTTGTCACCAACCTGCTGCCGGTCGTCACCAGCGAGACATCTCGACCGTGGTAAGTGAGAATAAAATCCTCACCCACCGCGACCAATATCCATCGTAAGTTTTCAAGGGTGACAGTCTATTTCGGCACTTCCCGATCCCTGAGATCCGACGGAAGGCTTACTAAATACCACCAGTACACACGTGACACAAAGAATCCCTGTCGCCCGGAAAACCCCTTACGGCCCAGACCTACATCAGTCTGCGGTCTCGAATGACCCTGCCAGCAAACTCTTCCAGCAGTGCCAAGGCATCATCATTTCCCAAAGCCGCGGATATTACCCTTGGCTCTAAGACAACTCTGTATTTTTCCTCAAGCTTCTCTCTAGCCCACGAGTGTCGCTCGCAGGCATAGATAGCGTGTTCTGCTGTATCTGGTTCGCCGCACTCACAAAACGGAGAGACAGCTAAGCCAAGATCGAAAAGCTTCTTCCGGAATAGCCCATGCCCAGAGAGCAGATGGACCAAGTTCCTGGAAGGAGAGAAAAGAAACGTACGGGAAAATTTCTCTATATGGGCCTTCGCCATCCTCCGCCTGCCAGCGAGCTTGCCAGATCCTGAGAACCTCTTTCGTGATGAAGGCTTTATCCGACACCGTTATTGCATGGCCCGGGCTATACGAGACATCGTCCAACAAGTACGGCAGTCCCGTTCTAGCACAATATCTTGCCCCCGCCTTGACTACTTCAAGATCAAGAGGCAGTAACCCTGTCAGGACTTGCAGCCTGACAGTGGGAGCTGATCGATATGGCTATCAAAGGAGCTCGTTGAGCACTCCTAAGAGCTCTGCGCACATCGTCAGACGCGCCCGATGCGCCCACACCGAAACACAGTACAGAATAATAAGCAGGAATGCACCCCGATAGATGGTCATCAGAGCCCTGCGGTTTATTAGTCGCTTCTTTGTCGACAGTCTCATGAGCTTGTAGAATACACTCTTGGCCTTAGCTGTCACAATCTCGACATGCTCGAGAAAGTTAAGCTTGAAGTCCAAGGTGACCCCAAGATATCTCTGCGATTTCACCATACCAATCGATCTATTATTTAGCCTGATCAGCGGACGGTTTGCATGTGAACCCCTCATGACCATGAGCGATGTCTTACTCTCAGAAACAAGTAGCTTGTTGCTGCGGCACCAATCAGACACGACAACTAGTGAAGATTCCCCTGCTTCCTTCACTTCCCTCCGGCTACTGCCCTCAATTACCAATGCCAGATCATCGGCATAAGCGACGTGCTTGAATCCTTGAGATTTCAACGCCCTAAGGAGCGGATCCATTACGAGGTTCCACATCACCGGACCTGAATTAGATCCCTGAGAACAATTTTTGGTCAGTATCTTCGAAAACAGGACTCCTCCATGAGACACCCCTGCCTCACGATCACAGAGATAACTTGCATACAAGCCGTATAAGTTCTGTAGGCAGCCCATTTCCGTTAGTCTAGCATGCATGATTGGCAACCATGCGTTATCAAAAACTCCTGGTATGTCAACAAAAGCTACGGCTACATGTTTGTGTTGGTTCTCAGATGTTAGTTGAACCAATCTATGTACGGCATCCTCAGTGGAACATCCCCAGTTCGAAAGCCAAACAGAATGCCAGAAAACCCACATCCCTCCTCGAGACATCTCTTCAGCTTATCAACCATTAACCACTCCAGCAGTTGGAGAAGGCAGATCGGTCTATAGGCCTTCGGATCATCCTCCGACTTGCTGTTGTTCTTAGTCAGCAAAGTTACGATCGTTCTTTACCAGGCTTGTGGGAAGCAGCCATCATCGAGACAACGATTGAAAAGCCTAGTGAGTGGACCGACAAGCTAAACAGATGCTTTCTTTATCATGGACGGTGAGATGCGATCATTTCCCGGGGCCTTTTTAGGATTTAGATTGGCCACGGCATCACGAACCTCATCCATGGAGAAGCTGACTATACCATCATTTATATATCGCTCGAGCAAACCTTCTCTGACGGCTAGATAGTATTCGTCCTCACAGTCCAGATGCTCCAGTCCAGATGCTCCAGCAGAGGACCCGTCGGAAACGGATGAGGAGGAAAATATGCTGACACGAAGTAAGCCGACCGTCCGCTCCACGCCACCTGACACACGGCCAAGTAGCGTGTTGTGAACTGGACTAGCTTCAGAACATCCAGGCCGGGATTGCACACAAGGAGAACAGCACACGGTTTGTCTGTACTAAGTTGTGTCACTCGGTAGGATGTCGGGATGCAAGCAACCCTGTTGCCTACCGTGTACGGTTCTTGTATTAACAATATATCGACGCCGCATTCGTACACAAACTTTTCTAGATTCCCCATGGC
>NNCF01126734.1:17426-29614 GCA_002313205.1 Laupala kohalensis | reverse complement strand
TTAGCGAGGGGGTGGGGAAAGCGACCCAACCCGACCGCAATAACCCCAGATGTGCGGAGAGTAGGCCACATTGCGGGAAGGAACCTGAAGAAAGTGGTCGCACAGCACGAAATATCAATGAGCGGGAGAGACGCGTAGCAACAGCGGTTACGCTAGAGCCGAGACGTACGGTAGGTCAGGGAAGAGAGGTTAGATCGCCGTGAGGGGGGACGGCGGTACGGGCGGTGGCACCGGAGAGTTATGCCCTCGAAGACGGGGATTTTTTGATGACGTAAGCAGGAAGGCTCAGATGCTGGTGGAGCCTACTTTTGGGTGCGTTGGAGGGGGCACTCAAACATGTTCCGAGTGGGACATGCCATGGAAGGATGGGGAAAGTGTTTTGGTGATTATTTTGAGAGGATATTTTTTGTGAGGGATTATTTGTTTTGTGGACTATTTTTTTCGAAATATTATGTAGTGTGTTTGAGAAGGGATTATTTGTTTTGTGGAATATTTTTTTAGTGAAGTGAGATGTATGATGAGGAGGATATTTTTTGGGTTAGAAGGTATTAAGCAGGAACACCCAAATGCAGGTGGGGCGTACTTTTGGATGCGTTGGAGGGGGCATCCAAACATGTTCAATATGGACATGGCATAGATGATAGGGAAAGTGTGTAGTGTGTTTAGAGTGGGATTTTGGAGAATTAATTTGAGATGATATTTTTTGTGAGGGATATTTTGAGATATTTTGTGAATATGATATTGTTTTGCACAAACATGTTCCGAGTGGGACATGGAATGATGGCGGCGTAGGCATGGTAGAGTTGTAAGAGATGGCGTAGCAGAGTTTAAGATGTTGATTATGATATTTTGTTTGTGGTGATTCGTATTTGGATATTTTGGAAAGTGTTTTGCACAAACATGTTCGGAGTGGAACATGGCGTAGTTGAGGAATGTGTTTAGGAAGTAGGAAGTATTTTTTTGGTTAGTGAAGTACATTGATGGAGTAAGGAGGAGTGCTAATGGATAAGATTTTTAGGAGGAGTAGGTTTATTGTGAGAATATTGTTCATTAGTTTGTTTTGCACAAACATGTTCAAGAGGGACATAGTGTAGATGATGGAGTGGGGCGAGAGGAGCATGTGTAGGATTGAGTACATTTGTGGATTTAGTAATTGATTATATTCGGACATATTAGGCATTAGATATTATTGATGCCAAACATATTCCAAATGGACATGGTGGAGTAGAGATGGCGTGATGTAGATGAGACAGGAAGAGTTAGGATGTATAGAGGATTCCAAAGTGTATGTTTTTTGTGTAGGAATAAAGTATAATTTTTGAATAGGTAATATATTTTGTGATTTGAGATGCATTTTATGATAGGACATATTTTTTGAGTGGGTAGTATATTTTGTGACATGTGATGTATGATGAAGGATATAGTTTTTTGGGAGAGGAGACGTTGTGTGATTAAATAGTATAGACGAAGAATTTCGTTCCTAATAGGATTTTTTTGTTTTTTGCGAAAGTGTAGAGGATATTTTTTTTGGTGAGGAGACGTATTAGACAGGAGAAAATATGTCACAAGTAGGAGATGGCGTAGAGAGGTTTGAGAAGGGATGTATTAGTTAGAAGATAGGGAGGAGATTATAAGAGATTTGATATTATAGAATTAATGATGTAAATATTGTTAGTAAAACAGTTAGATATTATTGGCGAAGACGTGGTCCAGGGGGACATGGCGTAGAGGGAAATAGAAGATATTTGTATAGATAAGATAAGATAATTTTTTTTATGAAGTGTAATTAATTATGTGAATATTTTGTTTGTGAGAATGCGTGTAGTATTGTTAGCGCAAATTTAATTCCAAGTAGGAAATGGCACGAATAACGAAATATGAATAAGGGATGTGTTTTGTTTGAAGTTAGGAAGGATTTGTAGGAAGAGTAAGAGTTTTTTAAAGTATATGATTTGAATTGAATATTGTTTGGAGGTTGTTTTTTTTTTGAAATGAATGTTAGATAATATTGGCAAATAAAATGTTCCGGGTGGAGGATAGAGAATTAATTAGGGATGAAAAGGGTCACAAGGAGATAATCATTTTGTTTTATTAAAGAATATCGGGAACTCAAAGAAGTAACGATGAAATAACTTAGAACAGAATAAAAGAAGGAGTCGTAAAAAATGAATTAGTAGAGTCAGATTTAGTGGAAAATAGTGTTTTACAAATCAACCAAGAGGTAGTATGAATTTTTCATTGGAATGTACGACAACGTAATTATCGTCGAATTTAAATAAATAATAGTTAATGGTTGGCACAATGAAGATCAAATATAATCGAACAAAGATATCACTCGAGTTAAAGTGAATTAAGTTACAATGAGAATGAAATGAGGAGGAAACGTAGTGTAGATTATAAAACCGATATTCCGAAAGTTTTTTTGTTGAGAGAAATATATCGTGCATGTAATTATTGCGAATTTTAGGGGAGAATAATGAGTATGTGGAGAAATATTAAAGAGTTTTGCCATCGCAGACGAGGATATATATATGCCGTCCGATTGCCAACTCAAATATGCGAAAGGGGAGATTATAGGTGCGAGAGACGAAATGAGGTTATTTGTACGATCAGATGAAATAAATGTGCAAAAGGAAATTAGGGAAAAAGTGAATTGAGAAGACACGACGTGACGTCTGAGAGTCAAATTCAGAGGAACGTAAATCGAAAGGATGTCGAGTAAATGGTGCCAACATTTTATTTCATTAGAGAAAGGAGATGAGTTAATTCAATTAGGTGAGAAAGTATAATCATTCCGATTAATTAGAGACATAATACCATACAGTAGCGACGATGGAAGGGAAAATAGGGTGAAGAGAAAAAGACACTATTGAAATAAAATTAAAAAAAGAACCGAATGTAGGAGAATACGACATAAAAACATTGCGTAATTAGAGACGAAGGTAGAGTGATAACCCAGCTGAAATGATTGAAGAAATAAGACCGAGTGGAAGGATGAAGGGGATAGATCGGACGTGTCAGTTATAGTTTTGTTTTATGTTGAGATGAAGGTGCAGTATTAGAAAGAGAAGTGTAAATAGAATTCTAATATTTAAATAGGATAAGAAATTAAGGTAGAAATAATATTGTGAATGTAATCATGTAGAGGTACGTGGACATGTTGTAAGACTTTTATTTTGTTTGAGATAATTATGATGAATCAAAGAACCGTGTAATATTAACAGTATATGTGGGGATTTTGTTGAAAAAGTTTTTTTTATATTTTGTGGGGTGTAAGCAAAATTTAAAATTTTTTCTTATTAGAGATAATTTCTTATCTAACGACCCAGATTCGTTAGAGAATCAATTGAAATTAATTAGGATTTTATGTAAGAAGTAACAGCCGAATTAAAGACGAAACACGTATAATACCAGTTTGAAAGAAGCGCCAAGAGGGGTGCTTTCTGCTCATTTCACGACACGACGGAAAATTTTGATGATAATATTAGAAGAACTAAGAATTGTGAAAGCACCTGGCCGAGCTAGCGAAGCGAAATTATTAGAAAAGATCAGATTGGCGAAATGCACTAAGCGTGAAGAAGGAGTGGGGATTAATGTCCAGGAGGGAACCACGCGACAGGCATCGATCTCATTTGTTCGTGGTCGCCAGAAGTAGACGCCTGCCCAGCTAATTTGATACGTGTGATTCTTGATCACGCAGAACATCAGCGGTAGATTCACAGTATATCGCACGTAAAGTTATTAGACGATAGCGAGTCGATCTGAATTAATAGCACTTAATCATATTTTATTATTGAATTCAGTTATTGTATTAGGCGTGAGTTCGTAAATTTGGCACATATCATTTTATGATATTTTTTGTCGCAAGCGAGATCAAAGAGAGAACGGCCGGATATTACGGAAGTAAAGTACGTGGTATTGTTAGATAAAGGGGTTCCAAGTGAAGCCAGCAACATACTATTAAAAGTTGTAATACGAATCCGGAACAATTTTACGCCGGCGGTCAAGAAATTCTGTCGCGAAGGCTGATCGAGCGAACGAGGGGAGCACGTGGTGAGGAATCGTGGTTGAACGAGCGAGAGCCAAGGTCACTGGACGAAGCAGCTGTGGTGCTTATATTGATGGGGAGCGGTATTTCGAGCTGTTGAAATTGAACAGGGTTTGGAAGAAAAATTACGCTGTTGTGAGTATACGTCTCTGTGAGACGAACATTGTACAGAGTGTTTCGTGGATTAGGGATTTAAATTCAATTTGAAATTTGATGCTTATCAGTACCTTGCAAAGGAGAACATTGCATTGAAATTGTTATTGTGAGGGTGTGAGGGAGTGGGGGAAGATCATAAGATTATGCTACACAAATTAATTTTTCAAAAAGTCTACATACCATGACGTCAGAAGAAGGGTAGGGGGGGTTAATGATGTTAGGACATTAGGGGAGGGGGTATATGTTTTATATCAATTATTTATGTGACACAATTAATTTTCAAAAAAATCAGCATACCCTAACATCAGAAGAAGGGTTGGGAGCAAATGAGGGTGGGGGAGAGGGGTAAGTGTGAGGGAGTGGGTGGAGATCATATGATTATGCTTCACAATTAATTTTCAGAAGAATGGGAGAGGGGTGGGTGTAAATGATGATAGGACATGAGGAGGGGGGTGTATTTTTTATATCAATTATTTATGTGACACAATTAATTTTCAAAAAAAATCAGCATACCCTAACATCAGAAGAAGGGGTGAGAGTAAATGAGAGCGGAGGAGAAAGGTAGGTGTGAGGGAGTGGAGTGAGATCATATGATTATGCTACACAATTAATTTTTAGAAGACGGGGATGGGGTAAACGACGAGAGGGGGAGAGGGGGTGCATATGATTTATACTACATTATCTATCCAAATAGTAAAGTTCATACAAACCTTTAAATGTAAGATGCTATCTTTCAAAGAAGAAAACATTGTAATTTACTTATAAAAAAAAATTTAATGATGAAATAGTAAATTCAGTCCTGAAAGAAAAAAAAATGGAGGGGAAAAAAAGACAGTGATGTTTAAAAATATATATATATATATATATATATATATATATATATATATATATATATATANATATATATATATATATATATATATATATATATATATATATATATATATATTCTTTAAAATTATTTACAACTTGTGAACTGTGTTTATGCTCCCTCGTAGGATGATGGAAGATTTTCTTGTGGTGGATGACTTAGCCTCCAGATTGCTTGGCGTATCACAGTTACACGTTCAGCGAGAGCAATGTCTTGTGTCCTCTCAAATAATGCCAAGAGACAGGCATGTTGTGATAGACACATTCAATCACATCCAACATGCTATGTATCATTTGAATTGCCAGTTGATAGACATCTGCCTTATCCATGCTTCATAGCTCTTCAATGTGATAGTGGCCCCATGATAAACTTTTTATCCTATCCATCCAATAATGTTTATCATCGGAACACTGAAGAGATCGCTTCTGTTGCTCAAAAGAATACACATGATGTGCTTTGGATCGAATAAAATGTTGCAAATCCATTCGCACTGTATTATGATATAAACAATCTTTATAATACTGCAATTTATAGTGTTGAACAATGCTTCGTTTAATAACTTTTGCTTTACATGCGACCATG
Source organism: Laupala kohalensis (assembly GCA_002313205.1). Classification (NCBI taxonomy): domain Eukaryota; kingdom Metazoa; phylum Arthropoda; class Insecta; order Orthoptera; family Trigonidiidae; genus Laupala; species Laupala kohalensis. Next base: position 23,957 of record NNCF01126734.1, on the reverse strand, counting down.
CTGGAGAGTGTCTGAAAGGTATACATTTTAGGACGGAGACCTACAAATTCAATCAACATGTCCANTCTTGTTACAAGGAATGATATCAAAACGTTTATCATGTTCAAACATAGAGGTATCATAGTATGAAGGACACAATTCCATAACATCATATATATTTTTGGAAGTGGAAAAGATATACGAATCTGTATCTAAATATAAGAGTCGCATATCGGAGAATTGTTGTTTAAGAAATGTATAATAGAAGTGTTACATATGATATTTTGACATCCAACATATACAGGTTTATTCATCTTCACCTCTGTTTTACGCAATTTCACTGTCATGTGATCACCCTCAATAGGACAACTACACACAAAATTTGGGTTGACAATAAGTTTTCTGTACACCACAACACCCTTACCATTGCGTCACAAGATAAATGAGACAATGTAATCGTATGTTTGCACATGATTTTCCATAAATAGCATTCACCATAAGTTCATAGAAATTTTTTTCAAAGTCAGAACACGCATTCTTCCGCATTGCTGTGTTGAGTTCAACGTAGGGGAGAAGAAAGGGCGATTGATCAATCATGTTAATTCTATGAATGTGAATAAGCTTGTAACCCAGAGTGAGCGCCTGTTGTAAATTACGAACTTAAACATTTTGATAAACTATTTGATAAGATCGTTATTTCTTTTCAAAACAGATTTATTTTATTTCATAATTGCTTATCGACATTAAAACTTTTGTTTGATGTATAATGAAATATCAATGATCGCTGCAATATTGCATCGTATTACCTCCTAATGCTATTAAATGACTTCAATGTCTTTTCTTCATTTCAAAGATAATTTTAGGAACTAAAATACCGTGAAGACTGTTTTTAATTTTAACTTTACATTTTTTTAAATAAAGTTTTTAAATTTAATTTTTTTTTCTCCATGAGAAATGTAATGAAAAAGTCAGATAGTTTTATTTGGTTATCTGAAGTAACTTAATTAAGATTTTTTTAAATTTGATATCTAAATTAGCAAAAGACGAGCTGTAAAAAAAAAGGATCAATTTAATTTTAACTTTGTGAGTCTTATAAACAAGGATGTAATTTTTAAAACTATTATGTAACAACAAAATATCATTACCATTATATAACAGAATATCTTATGAAATTATGCACGTTTCGACATTTAAAAAAATATTTAGAAGTGTTTTATTTTTTTCAGCAAGGAGAAACCAAGTCTTTATTTTAACTTTAAATAATACAATTTTACAAATAAATTTTTAAGTTTCAGAAAAACAAAAACATTCTAATAACTTATCAATGTAAATTTGCAAATGAACCCATAACATACAATCATTACTCAGCCATGCATCGATTCTTTTCTATTTTTATTGGTGTATGCTTATTGGTAATAATTTTTTCGCTGATGAAACTAACATTTTGTTTGTCTCAGGAAAACAAAGAAACGTAAGAAAACACTCACATAGCCTTCATTCAACTGTTATCGTTGTATCCATTTAAAAAATCTTTAAATTTATTTACTGATCTTAAAGATAAGAAATAATCTAAATACAACTGAATGATAGTAGAGATTAAGAGCAAGGAAAAAACAATTATGCGGTGACTAAATTAATTTCATCATATTTTCTGTCTAGTTTTTTTGTTTAACTTAGTTTTGTACACAACATTTCGAATGTTGACACAGACCTCATCAGACAAATAATATGTTTTTAATTTAAAAAAACTTTCTCAAAATTGCCTGAGAAATGTTTTATTGAAGAAATTATCTAACGAACTATACTTCATAATATACTAATAACACTTTTAACGATGCCAAATAATATTTTTTTAAGTTCACGAAAGTGTTTATCCAAGAGAAATCACATACCATAACTTTCCAATGCTGTATTCTAAATAAATATAAATCTTTTTTTAACTTTTGAAAAAGATGTATTAAATAAATGTATTATAATGCTCTTGCTTTAGCTTTTGGGGTGACAAAGAATGTTCATTGACTCAACGGTTGTATGCGAAGAGAAGGAAAATAACATAGGAGCTGACCATGATATGCAACTCTACGCTGATCTCCCCGCGAGATCTTTATAATCCTCGTAGAAATTTCTTGTTCATGGTGTGCATCTGCACCATACATGAAAGAATACGTACACGATGTGAAGTTAAAAAATTAGTTAAGTAAAATACATTTATATGATCTTTTCCGATAATTGAGGATTGAAAGTCGTGAAAAATAAAGCTCACCGATACTGTAAAAAACATTGTTTTATTGTTTTTATTCAGTCATTCTTTTGAGAAATCTTCTTTTCACTGACAGCCTTTTCTTTATTATTTTATTTAAGCTAACATAAACAGTTTACAGCAACATAAAATTTTGAAAATACAGGGGTCTACAAAATTTTTATACATAATCGAACAAAGTAAGAATATTTGAAAGAAAAATAATTTAAATATATTTTTTGTACTTAAAAGTATGGAAAATAAATCAAAGACATGTAGCGAAATTAAGATAAAATATTTCACATGAGATGATCAAACGCTTATAAGAACAGATGAAGTTCCTTCAAATATTCACCATAAAAATGATTGTATGTAATCATATATCCATAGATTATATTTTTTTAATTAAGTTTTTTGCATTGAAATCTCTTTGCTTTTAGAAAAAGTATACGTGTTTTGTGTCAGAGATGTCTATCAAATAAAGCTTTCTTTCTAAAAATACATAAACATGTGTCGCAATGAAAAGGGTGTTTTCAATTTTATGAAAGTTGAGAACCCAATGTTCAATCTATATCCTTTATCCAACAATAAAGTTGTTTATAGAGTAAAAGATTTATATGACTTTGTTTTATGTCTTTTGAGTAATAAACAGGTATAACATTCCATTTTTTGTGTGTGTTGTTGATCATAATAAATGATGAACATGACAGGAATACTAAAGATTTTGATCCTTAAAATTGTTTTATTTGACAAATCTTCATTGGAAAGAAAATATTGTTTAATTGCAATGTGTTCATGAGTGTATGAAACATGTCTTTATAATGCGACATGCGTCTACATTGTTTAATGCGAGTGTGTGTGTGTGTGATGACACAACAGCGCAGCAATGGACCACATAAAACATTAATAATCTTTATTTTTCATGTTAACAATACCTTTTATTGCATGATTAAAAGGTGGAGGTAAAACCTTTATAGCGTGATCCTACATGTTCTATACAATGAAAATCGAGATGAAGACCCATGATTTGTTTTAAAGCTTTTCCAGATTCCCTATCGCTAAAATCATCAAAACGAGAAAGGAGTGGATCAATGATTGCGTGTTGAAAGAACGCATCTCTACAAAAAGAATGTAACACACTGACTGGGGTGGAGAAGAAAATTTTGAAAAGTTGAAAACTTTCATCCGCACACGGTTTCTCAATCATAAATTCACATTCTAAACACGCAGTCACTTTGTAAGATGTATTCTTTTGCAACTGATGCACTACCCTCTCAAACGGTACTTTACACTCCTCCAAAAACATCAATGGATCTTGAATATGTATATTGTTTATAATACTACCACGTATGATACGTTTCTGAAACGATGTTTAACGTTCAGACCACACAAGCACAGGATGCCTTGCTGGCTTCCGGCCTACCTCGTTCTCCACATGACTTCCATAAGATGTCGCATCAAGGGCACAACATTTTTCTTCTGAAAAATAAAAATAAAGAAATGTTTTAGAACAGAACATGAATAAAATTGAAGCAAATCAATAAAATTAAAAGCAATGCAACAGTTTCAAGCCACACACATCAATGTCTAGGGACAAAAAAATTGTTTAGTTTTGAATGAAAATAATGTTTTTATTGAAAAAATAAATAAAACGAAAAAATATTAAACTTGGAGAGGTGTGAGTGCAGTGTAACATTATCATCTACAAATAAATGAGGGAGAATAACATTGTTTCATGCCTTCATGAATGGACACCAGAGAGGTAGATGATAGGAGCTCTGGTTGTAATTCTAAAGGAAAGAAACATAATTTTTAAAAAAATTAAAGTGTCTTTTAGATTGAAGAAGAAAAAAAAATTATACAAAACACACTTACCAATAGTTTCTATCAATGTTGGATTATTCCAATCATTATCTAAAACAATATAGTTTATAAAAAAAGTTATATGTTGTTAATAATAGAAATGTATAGGATGCAGAAATACCATGTGAAGACTCGATTGTTTTCTTCTTCTTCAAACTCAATAAATCTTTAGCAAAATCTTTTTACCAAATAAAACTGAACGTGATGTAAGCATGCCTTATATCAACTTTTCACAAATTAAAAGGATATCATATCATAAACCCACATCATTATTCAAAGGAAACGTAACCGCTCATCAATAAAGGGGAATTTACACAACCACATCTATTGTTAAAGTTTCCTGTGTATAACAAGAAAAGAAATATAGCATCACCACACATGAAATGTAAAAGGATGTCTTATCATTTTCATAGCAATTATGAAAAGGAAAGAATGGTTAACCACACTCACTGCGTTTCCTTCCCATAAGGAAATAGCACGTGTTCTTTAACCGATGTGCGTCGCAATTAGGCACTATCACAAGTGACTTGAATCCTGTTTTTAATTGATGTATTTGGTTTTTCCATGTGATTGTGTGTTAATGAATAGTCTATATATACTGAGAACACACACATATTCTACTCCATTTATCTTCAATATACATCTTTTCAACATGGCACAGGCTTACATGTAAGTAAAAAATATTTTTTTCTTTCTTGAATATTATTTTTCAAGACAACATCTAATGTTTGAAAATGTTCTGTTGTGTGAAGGAAATGAAATAATAATTTTTTTGTCACTTCTAAAAATTTTATAGTATACTCACATTCATTTGTACTTCTCACAGCGCACGCTAAGACTGTGTTTTCGTATATTCAACTATTCGTGTGTGGCAGGAGCGGTTGAGGTGCCTCACACCACCCCTCCGCCCGGATGTGAGATATGAGTTTTTTTTTACTCTATCATTTTTATACTTCCGTAGATCAGATCCAACCTCTTAAAACACATACAAAATGTTGATTTGAAACTCGATAATAATTTATACGAAAGAATATATTCATATGTATATGTAATAATTTATATGAATATATATTAATTAATATGTATATATGTTAATAATTTATATGAATATAAATTATTAATATTCATTATAATTATGTCTATAAGATGAAAAGAAAGATATATATATAATAAATATACATATATGATGAAATAAATATATTAATTAATATGTATATGAATATATTAAATATATTATTTAATATGTTAATAATTTATATGAAAATAAAATAATTTAATATTCATTATAATAGTGACAATAAGTTGAAAAGAAAAGATTAATATATAATGTATATATTAATTAATATATATTCATATAAATTGTTATAAATACATATAAATATATATTCATATAAATTATTACCGAGTTTCAATCACCATTTTGTAAAGTTGGAGGAGGCGTTGTAGAGATCTCATGTGACCAAGACAAGCGAAAGCACATATCTCTCTATTCATTTCCGGGGCGGCATTGTGATACATGTTATCTCAAGAGACATAATGGCTGCCTACTTTACATCATGAATGGCTGTCGACTGTATACACTAACTCACATATGCTTATAGGAAGTACGAGTGATTAAGATATGAAATAAATATATATTTTTTAAATTTCTAGTGACACTATTCAGGAGAGTAAGAAGGATACCAAGAATAGAAGAAATCTTACGAAATTGGAGGAAAGTTTGAAAGAATTGAAAGAGATGAAAAAAAAAATTTGAATAAGGAAAATATTTCACGCATGTTAGATGTGTGCGAAGTCATACACCCCGTGAACAGAAATCAGATGTAAGTTGATGAATTGTTATTTTTTTTAAACACATCCTTGTTAAATTAGTATTATAATTTATGTAATATAATCGTATTACAGAAAAAAAGGCATCTTGAAAACGAATGAATCACCATTGAAGAATTTGAAAGAATTCATGCAAAATGAAAAATTTTATCCATTGAAAGGAAAGCTCATGAAAAACAAATTTGGCAACATGTGTGTACTTTTGGAAACAAGACATGAAAAGTTTTTTTTCCACACAAGTTTGTTTTATTGATTATATACACAAATAAACATAAGAGTGTTAGTTTATATTTTTACATTTTTTTAATTCTTTTCTTTATAGATTCACCGTTTGCATCAATTCAGAGCAAGAGGATATTGATGCTTTTATCTCCATGAAACCAGTGATTACAGCAATGGGAAATGGAGAAATTAATATCCTCTTTGAAAATGAATATGATGTTTGAACAACAAACACTTGTAAGTTTTTGTTTTAAAATGTATACACTATATGAACCAAAAAATGAATAATTCATTGAATGAATAAAGAAAAAATTATTTGTTTCAATATATATATATATATATATATATATATATATATATATATATATATATATATATATATATATATATATATATAT
>NNCF01126734.1:2258-15059 GCA_002313205.1 Laupala kohalensis | reverse complement strand
TTTTTTACTTACATGTAAGCCTGTGCCATGTTTAAAAGATGTATATTCGAGATAAATGTAGTACAATATGTGTGTGTTCTCAGTATATATAGACTATTCATTAACACACAATCACATGGAAAAACCAAATGCATCAATTAAAAACAGGATTCTGGTCACTTGTGATAGTGCATAATTGCGACGCATCTCGGTTAAAGAACACGTGCTATTTCCTTATGGGAAGGAAACGCAGTGAGAGTGGTTAACCATTCTTTCCTTTTTCATAATTGCTATGAAGAAGATTAGACATATTTTTGCATTTCGTGTGTGGTGATGCTATATTTTTTTTCTTGTTATACACAGGAAACTTTAACAATAGTTGTGGTTGTGTAAATCCCTCTTTAATGATGAGTGGTTACGCTTCTTTTGAATAATGATGTGGGTTTATGATATGATAACCTTTTTAATTTGTGAAAAAAGTTGATATAAGACATGCATACATCCTGTTCAGTTTCATTTCTGAAGAAAATGGCATCTTCTCATGGTAAGTATTTCTATTATAAGCATCATATAACTTTTTTAATAAACTATATTGTTTTAGATAGTGATTGGAAAATAATCAAACATTGATGGAAACTATTGGTAAGGATTTTCATTCTAATCATAAGTCTTGTTGGCTCTTGGTTATTTTTTTTATTTTATTAAGCAGTAATTCTATATAATACTAAAATACACAAGTAGTCTGTGAATTGATGGATTGATGTGGTAATTGTGTAATCATCTAGAAAGATTATTGATTTAGTGAAAGTTAGTCATGTATTTCGTCATTCTGCTTAATCCAATTTTAATTGCTCAATTATGTATTTTTAGTTTAATAATACAAGAGACAATTCAATATTTATTTTATTCACCACATACAATGTTGTGATAAAATTCCATTCATTAAATTTATGCGAGTTATTCTTGATCTTTTCCTTATTTTACGTTCGCTCAAATTGCTTCCTTGAAAGCTGGTCCTTCGTCTTCCGTGTTCGATGGCATCCACCAGAGGATTTTTCCCGGAACATAAGTTATCCAAAAATTTACGTTGAAATAATACAACTTTAGAATGAACTGATCAAGAAGAAAAAAACATATTTTTGAGAGCGATCGCAATAGTAAATTTATTATCTGTCATCAATTGCACTTTTTTACTAAACATGCAAAGGAAGTTTACTAAAATAATGATACCATTGTTATTGAAAACATAATATATTTTTTCAGTTAATAGTGTGTTAATATCAGAAAAAATCTCGCTTACATGCATTCACAGTGAAATGAAAACCAAATATTTTTGACATCTCTACGTATTTTAGTGGTTTAAAAAAAATATGGTTCTTTATTGCCACAATATCACTTTCAAGAATATTATGTGTTAAATGAGAAGGAATTAGAGAAGAACTCCATGGTGAGATGTCCGTATTCCTGCTTCTATTGGCTGCACTCGCTGGTGTCCGTTCATGAAACAATGTTAATCTCTTTCATTTATTTGTAGATGATATTTATTTTTTTTCGTCGCGCACAGTCCTCTCCGAGCTCAATATTTTTCCATAAAAAATTATTTTCATTCAAAACTAAACTGCTGTGTGTGGCAGGAAACTGTTGCATTGCTTTTAATTTTTTTGAATGCTTCAATTTTATTCGTGTTTTATTCTAAAACATTTCATTATTTTTTTCAGAAGAAAAATGTTGTGAGCTCGATGCGCCATCTTATGGAAGTCATGTGGAGAACGAGGTAGGCCGGAAGCCAGCATGGCAGGGTGTGCTTGTGTGGACAGAACGTTCAACGGCGATTCAGAAACGCATCACGCGTGGGAGTATTATAAACAATATAGATATTCAAGATCCTTTGGTGTTTTTGGCGCGGTGTAAAACACCGTTTGAGAGTGCAGTGCGTCAGTTGCAAAAGAATACACCTTACAAAGTGACTGCATGTTTAGAATGTGAATTTATGATTGAGAAACCGTGTGCGGATGAAAGTTTTCAACTTTCCAAAATTTTCTTCTCCACCCCAGCCAGTGTGTTACATTCTTTTTGTAGAGATGCGTTCTTTCAACACAAAATCATTGACCCACTCTTTTCTGGTTTTTAAGATTTTAGTGATAGGGATTCTGGAAAAGCTTTAAAACAAATCATAGGCCTATATCTTGAGTTTCATTGTATAGACCATGTAGGATCACNCATCTTGATTTTCATTGTATAGACCATGTAGGATCACGCTATGAAGTTTTACCTCCACCTTTTAATTGTCCAAAGAAAGGTATTGTTAACGTAAAAAATAATGATCATTATTGTTTTATATGGTCCATTGCTGCGATGTTGTGTCATCGCACCCGCTCTTCCATTAAACAATGTAGCCGCACGTCACATTATAAAGACATGTTTCATACACTCATGAACACATTACAATTAAACAATATTTTCTTTCCAATGAAAGTTTGTCAAATAAAACAATTTGAAGATCAAAATCCAGAGTATTCCTGTCATGTTCATCATTTGTTATGGTCGACAACATACAAAAAATGGGTTGTTAATCCCATTTATTATTCAAGTGACGTAAAACAGTTTCATACAAATCTTTTACTCTATAAACAACATTATTGTTGGATAAAGGATATAGGTCGAACCTTGGGTTCTCAACTTTCAAAAAATGGCCATCGCACTTTTCATTGCGACACCTGTTTGCGAATTTTTCGAAAGAAGGCTTTATTTGATGCTCATCTCTGTCATGAAACACGTATCCTTTTTCCAAAAGGAAGAGATGTGACGATGCAATTTACAAATTATAGTCGTCAACAGCGTATGCCTCTTGTTATTTATTGTGATTTTGAAGCGTTTACCCAAACGATGGATACGTGTCAACCTTCTCTTGATGCACCATTTTCAAATGCTTACCAACATCATGTACCTTTTGCTGTCGGAATGAATGTGGTTTGTACTTTTGATAGCATGCCTAGTGGCTTCCCGGCGTTTAGGGGTGAAGATGTAGCGTGTCAATTGTTGCATGCACTCGTTGCTCTAGCACGTGATTATACAACATGTGTGGAGCATCCAATCCCACTCGTGATGTCTCCTGATGATGTACTCGATTTCGAGAGCGCGACAGTGTGTCATATCTGCTGTAAAACATTATTTGACGATAGAGTAAAAGACCACGACCACTTCACAGGGCGCTATCGCGGTACGGCGCATAATGTTTGTAATATGATGTATCAAGTACCACACGTTATTCCTATATTTATGCACAATGCCGCATCATATGATTCTCATTTTATTCTTCGTGCTATCGGAAGAGATGCAACACTTCGTCAGTATAAACTTAACATTATCCCACAAAACCATGAACGCTTTGCATTTCCATGCGTGTAGGAAAAGTGACACTTCAGTTTCTAGACTCTTTTAAATTTATGTCGAGTTCATTAGATAGTTTATCGCGTACGCTACATCCATCGGATTTACATCATGTGCGTTCACATTTTCCAGAGCAACATCTTTTTGATTTGGCGTGTAGGAAGGGTGTTTATCCCTATGATTATGTTAACAAAGCATCTATCCTCCAAGAAACGCGATTACCATCACAGGATATGTTTTTTAATCGTCTTTCAGGTCAACATATTAGTGATGTAGATTATGCGCATTCTCAACGTGATTGGCATGCATTCGGAATGAAAACCCTTTCGGACTATACTGATTTGTATATGAAAATAGATGTACTTCTGCTCAGTGATATTTTTGAATCCTTTCGTACACTATGTATGCATGTGTATACGCTTGATCCTGCACATTATATTACAACTCCATCACTTGCATGGGATGCTATGTTAAAAAGGACAGAAGTACGGTTGGAACTGCTTACCGATGAGGAGATGCTTCTGTTTTTTGAAAAAGGTATTCGCGGCGGACTCGTACAAGTCAGTGGGAGGCATGCTAAAGCAAACAATCGTTTTATGCAGGAATTGTATCATCCCGAAGAGAAGGAATGTTATATTCAGTATGTTGACTGCAATAATCTTTATGGTCAGGCTATGACACAAGCTTTACCCACGGGTGGATTCCAATGGGTGACAGACATTGCAAACTTTTGTATAACAGATGCGTTAAAGGAGGAATCTCGTGGTTATATGTTAGAAGTGGATCTTGATATTCCTGAACATTGTCATGATATGCTTTCTGATCTTCCTCTCTGTCCTGAAACACATATACCACCCCATCCTGATAGTCGCCAAAAGAAACTTCTTGCAACACTTCTACCCAAACGACACTGTCATTCACATTCGTAATTTACAACAGGCGTTCACTTTGGGTTACAAGCTTATTCACATTCATTGAATTATCGCGTTTGATCAATCGCCCTTTCTTCTCCCCTACGTTGAACTCAACACAGCATTGCGGAAGAATGCTTCTTCAGACTTTGAAAAAAATTTCTATAAACTTATGGTGAATGCTATTTATGGAAAATCATGTAAAAACGTACAAAAGCATCGACGCATTTATCTCGAGACGCAATAGGAAGGGCGTTTGGTGCACAGAAACTTATTGCCAACCCAAATTTTGTGTGTAGTCGTCCAATTGAAGGTGATCTCATGACAGTGGAATTGCGTAAAACAGAGGTGAAGATGAATAAGCCTGTGTATGTTGGCTGTTCCATATTAGAACTTTCTAAATATCATATGTATCACTTCTATTATACATTTCTTAAACAACAATTCTCAGATATGCGGCTCTTATATTTAGATACAGATTCATATATCTTTTCCACTTCCAAAAATGTATATGATGTTATGAAAATGTGTCCTTCATACTATGATACCTCTATGTTTGAACACGGCAATCGTTTTGATATCATTCCTTGTAACAAGAAAAAGTTGGGGTTGTTCAAAGATAAGAGTGGTGGGGACATGTTGATTGAATTTGTAGGTCTCCGTTCTAAAATGTATGCCTTTCAGACACTCTCCAGCATGGTCACATGTAAAGCGAAAGGTATTAACGAAGCATTGTTCAACACTATAAATTGCAGTAATATAAAGATTCTTTATATCATAATACAGTGCGAATGGATATGCAACATTTTATTCGATCCAAAGCACATCATGTGTATTCTTTTGAGCAACAGAAGCGATCTCTTCAGTGTTCCGATGATAAACGCTATTGGATGGATAAGATAAATAGTTTACCATGGGGACACTATCACATTGAAGAGCTATGAAGCATGGATGAGGCAGATGTCTATCAACTGGCCATTCAAATGATACATACCATGTTGGATGTGATTGATTGTGTCTATCACAACATGCCTGTCACAGAGCTTGCATTACAAGCACATGTCTGTCTCTTGGCATTATTTGAGAGGACACAAGACATTGCTCTCGCAGAACGTGTAACTGTGATACGCCAAGCAATCTGGAGGCAACGTCCTCCACCACAAGAAAATCTTCCACCATCCTACGAGGGTGCATAAACACAGTTCACAACTTGTAAATAATTTTAAAGAATATACATATATTTTTAAACATCACTGTCTTTTTTTCCCCTCCATTTTTTTTCTTTGAGGAATGAATTTACTATTTCATCATTAATTTTTTTTGTATAAATAAATTACATTGATTTTTCTTTGAAAGATAGCATCTTACATTTGGTTTGTATGAAACTTTACTATTTGGATAGATAATGTAGCATAAATCATATGCCCTCCCTCTCCGCCTTTCATCATTTACCCCCTCCACTTCTTCTGAAAATTAATTGTGTAGCATAATCATATGATCTCCACCCACTCTCTCACACCTACCCCTCTTCCCCACTCATCATTTACCCCATCCATTTCTTCTGAAAATTAATTGTGTAGCATATCATAAGATCTCCCACCACTCCCTCACACCTACCCCTCTCCACCGCCATTATTTGCATCCACCCATTCTTCTGATGTTAGGGTAAGCTGATTTTTTGAAAATGATTTGTCACATAAATAATTGATATAAAACATATACCCCCCTCCTACCCTAATGTCCTAACATCATTTTCCCCCCTTACCGTTCTTCTGACGGCATGGTATGCCGACCTTTTTGAAAAATTAATTTGTGTTGCATAATCATATGATCTTCCCCCACTCCCTCACACCCCCACCCCCTCTTTTCTGCTATTGCACATCTCACCTCTCACACAATGTAAATCATATGCTCTCCAGCAACCTACCTCTTAACACCTATTACGCATCATTTTTCAGTATGCCGCCTTTTTTTGAAAATTACTGGTGTTGGATAAATCCTATGCTCTCCCCCTCCGCCCACCCCTCCTCTGCTATTGCGCCCATCACTCCTCTGCTATTGCATAGCATTACATCATCTGCTATTACGCAACATTGCATCATCCCCCACCTCTCCTCTGCTATTGCATCATCCTGGGGCAAACCCCTAAGGTCCTGGGGAAATCCCACATCCGATGATAAGCTCTTATCAGCTTTCTTATCTGTGCTATAAACGCCACTTCCTGTCAAAACCGCAAAACCACAACATCCGGTGATAAGCTCTTATCAACTCTTATCTGTGCTATAACTGGCCAATATCCCTACTTATTTAGACATTAGAATTCTTTTTACATTACACCTCTCTTTCTAATACTGCCCCCCATCTCAAAAAACAAAACAGAACTATAATCGACACTGTCCGTTCTATACCCCTCTTACTTCCACTTGGTCTTATTTTTTCTATCATTTCAGTCGGGTTATCACTATATCCTCCTTTCCAATCACGGACGTTATTCTGTCGCACTCTCATACATTCGGTCCCAATTTAATTTTATTCCAATAGTGTCTTTTCCTCTTCCCCTAATTTTTTTTCTTCCATCGTCGCTACTATATTGTGTTATGGCTCTTTTTAATCAGAATGATTATACTTTCTCATCTAATTGAATTAAATCATCTCCTTTCTCTAATAAAAAATTTTTTCACACCATTTACTCGACATCGTTTTCATATACCTTCCTCTGAATTTCACTCTCGGACGTCCCATCGTGTTTTCTCAATCCACGTTTTTTCCTAATTTCCTTTTGCACATTTATTTCGTCGAATCGTACACTTAACCTCTTTCCGTATTTCGCACCTATTATTTCCCCTTTCGTATATCTGAGTTGGCAATCGGACGGCATATATCTCCTCGTCTGCGATGGCAAAACTCATCAACATTTCTCCACATACTCATTATAATCCCCTAAAATTCGTAATAATTACATGCACGATATATTTCTCTCAACAAAAAAACTTTCGGAATATCCGTTTCATAATTCACACAACATTTCCTCCTTATTTCATTCTGATCATAACTTAATCCACTTTAATTCGAGTGATATCTTTATTCGATTTTCTTTGATCTTAATTGTGCCAACCTTTAAATATTTATTATTCAACTTCGACGATAATTACGTTGTCGTACCTCCCAATGAAAAATCCATACTACATCTTGGTCGATTTCTAAAACACTATTTTTCACTAAATCCGTTTCTACTCATTCTTTACTACGTCTCCTTTTTTATTTTTCTGTTCTAAGTTATTTCACCGTTGCTTCTTTGAGTGCCCGATCTTCTTTGACACTCGTTTCCCTACCTTTCTCTCCGGACTTCGTCTATTGTATCCTCGAATATCCGCCGTATAACAAAACAAAATAAAAACTAACAATTTTCAGTGACAAATTTATTAATAACTCCCTTAATCCGCATATAAAATTTAAATACATTCCCTTTATTTTGCCACGTTTTCCTCGTAACATATTTTTTTGCTGTCAATAACATCTAGTCCTACCAATATCTAATTGCTTACTGATCTAACACCTACTACCTTCTTTGAAAAACAAATGATTCTCTCCTTCTTACTCATTTCATCTCTAATCTACGCTCTGTCCTCCACTCGGAACATTTTATTTGCCAATATTATCTAATATCCACACTCCTCGCCAACTATATACAATTCTTTCTCTTACTAAAATACTTTATTTCTCATCCATGCCATATCCTACTTGGAATGAAATTTGCGCAAATAATACTACACGCATTCTCACTACCACATATAGAAAAACCAATTCGTCTTACAACGTCATCACAATACTCTCCCTCAATCAGGCCACGTCTCATTCGGAACATGTTTTATGCAATAATATCTAATCTCATTCGACAAGATATCTTATTCATTTGATCGTCTACCCGATCCTCCACAACTACCTATATCATAACTCTTCATCTCCTCCATTCATAACATGTTTACCCCAATAATATTTATTCTTATCCTACACCATCGTCAAAAAAAAAGAAATCCTACTCGGAATGAAATTTGTTGTCAATAATATCTAATCTAAAAAATTCTCACCACTTCAAAAAAACATCATCTCTCAAACAATATCTATTTCAAACCATACACTTCAAAGACTCCTACTCTCCCTACAAATCCTTCCTAACTTCAAAATAAATTCATCCCTCCTTCTTCATATTTCCTCATTCGGGCCATGTCCTCCTTGAAACATATCTTCGTCAATAATATCTCATAAACGATATTCTCACAAAAAAAATATTTCCATAATTAATTACACCTTACTTAACAAAAATTATCCTACTCTATCTATACAAACACCCTCTACTTCCCTCTATGCCATGTCCCCTTGGAACACGTCTTTGCTATTAATATCTAATTATCTCACTAACAATATTTACATCATCAATTCAATAATATCTAATCTTTTATATATATATACGCTCCTCCTTATCTTCCAAACACCACATCCCTTCTCAAACTCTTCTACGCCATCTCCTACTCGGAACATGTTTTCTCCTGCCTAATACGTCTCCTCATAAAAAAAATATCCTCTCAAAAGACATACACTTTGAATCTCCTCAACACGCACTCTACTCCTACTCATCTACGCCATGTCCATTTAGAACATGTTTTCATCTTGCCATGTCCCACTCGGAACATGTTTGAGTGCCCCCTCCAACGCACTCAAAAGTACGCCCCACTGGCATCTGAGCATTCCTGCTTAATATGTCCAAATATAATCAATTACTTAATCAACAAATGTCGTACTCTATCCTACATACACTTTTCTCGCCCTACGCCATCTCTACTACGCCATGTCCATTTAGAACATGTTTGGATGCTTTGGATGCCCCCTCCGTCGCATCCAAAAGTACGCTCCACCGGCATCTGAGCGTTCCTGCTTAATATGTCCAAATATAATCAATTACTTAAATCAACAAATGTCGTACTCTATCCTACATACACTTTTCTCGCCCTACGCCATCTCTACTACGCCATGTCCATTTAGAACATGTTTGGATGCTTTGGATGCCCCCTCCATCGCATCCAAAAGTACGCTCCACCGGCGTCTGAGCGTTCCTGCTTAATATGTCCAAATATAATCAATTACTTAATCAACAAATGTCGTACTCTATCCTACATACACTTTTCTCGCCCAACGCCATCTCTACTACACCATGTCCATTTAGAACATGTTTGGATGCTTTGGATGCCCCCTCCATCGCATCCAAAAGTACGCTCCACAGGCATCTGAGCGTTCCTGCTTAATACATGTCACAATTCAAAAATTTACATCTCAAAATAAACATACTCCTCACTCTCCCTCTTTCGTCATTTCAAACTCCACTACCTCACTCTATCATGCCATGTCCCACTCGGAACATGTTTGGGCGCCCCCTCCAACACACCCAAAAGTACGCATATAACAATACATATATTACAAGTAAGATTGTTTAGATAATAGTAATAAAAGTAACTATACAGTAATACTTCAGAAAATAATGAGTAATTATAATCAGTATACAACATAAGAATTACGAGTCACTCCAAAATTCCAAAATATTAAATTTTCTTTTCCCCCTGACAATACTGAAGAATCTACCCAGGATTTGCACTACTGTTGATCTGTTATCCCTAATAATTTCTATTGTCAGATCAATTTTTCTCGATCGTACGCTAAAGTCCCCTACGGAAAGCCATTCGCTTGGATNTCCCTAATAATTTCTATTGTCAGATCAATTTTTCTCGATCGTACGCTAAAGTCCCCTTCGGAAAGCCATTCGCTTGGATTGCGTTCGGTTTTGATGCAAAACGATAAAATGTGAATCTATTCCTCTTCTGCGCAGACTGGACAAGTGCTATTTAACTCGCTCGTAGATTTCGGATTTTCGAACCTCTCAACCATGCATACCCTGCTCTATATGATTTATTTAACCAATCAATATATGGTTTTCGTTCCCATTCCCCAGCGACCACCGTTTGTACAATAAGAGAACACTTCTCTAATCTATCGAGTACTGACTCCATACTATCTAGTTTCCTGAGTTCTATTTTGATGTTTTCTAAAATACTTGCATATTTGTATTCATTTACGTCATTGTGCCAGAAGTCTCAAAGTCCTAATTTATTTTAAATAAATTTAATTTTTGTGCACTACCCGATATCTCTATTGTTTTTGTAACATTCTAGAACAATTTTATTCTTATTACCACTTTCGATGAGAAGACAATATTTCAGTGATTTTAATTTTAAGTTACCATGTAGTGAATATTCTGCGAATTCCCACAGAATCCCGCTAGTAGCTGTGCTTGTAGAAACTCCTAGAATGTTTTTCAGATAACCGGTCTGGAGGGTGGTAAAAAGAGAATTATCCCCTGTTCCCCATAATTCTGCCCCTTATGCTTTAATGGGTACTAATACTGAATTAAACATTTTATCCGATAGTTTTAGGGCAATTTGAGGGACTCTAATGGAACATTTTTTTATTTCATTGAACGCAAACATTCCTTTCCTTTTAGCTCTTTCTTTGTGTCTACTCCTACCCAGATTCATTGAGAGCAGTACCCCTATGTATGTAAACTCTTCAACAATATCTAAGGTGATACCATTGAATACTCATTTTTCTTCTTTGCTTAATACCCATCCGTTTTTTTAAAATATCATTATTTTTGTGTTTTTAATATTTTCTTTTCTCTCTGCAAAACTTGCGTTGGGCATCTAACACTCTTTCGAGTCCCACTACGGATTTTGGGAAGATGACCAAGTCATCCGCAAATAATAGTGCACGTATAGACCTTCCTGAGTATGTCACAATAGGGTGCCTCGGTCTATGCGATATTCAAATAGTCAATAACATCATCAACGGGATAAAAAGCAGTGAAGAGAGGATGCACCCTTGCTTCACACCGATGTTTACAGGGAAAATCTTTGTTGTAGAATGCCTGTCGATTTTAACACATGCACTGTCTCCTTGATAAATTGTCCTTGGCATGTTGATGAATTCTTGTGAGATTACTATTTTCCATAGGGTTTGCCAAAGAAGTACTCTATTTGATAATAATTTCCCTCTTTTTGATGCGGTGGCATTTTCTGCCAGATAGTTGAATACAAATATGTTTTCTACAGTGCTGTAATTATTTCGAAAGCCCGCTTGAAAAGGTGATAAATGTTTATTTAATTGAACCCATTTTTTGAGGTGGTTTTACAATATTGAACAAAGAACTTTTCCTCTCACGCCGAGGAGAGATATTCCTCTATATTCATTTGGGTCGTATGGGTCGCCTTTATTCTTATATATCGGTTGAATTACTGCTCTTCTTCATGGTTCAGGGAAAATAGATGTATCCAACATATAGTTGTACATACGTTTTAAAATTCGACTTAACGATGTTTGAAGATCTTTTATGCATTCTGGTGGCAGGCCATTTATACCGGGAGCTTTTCCACACTTCAAGTTACTTACAGCTTCTTCAATGTCTTCATTTACTATCGGCTCGTCCAGTTCAGGTATTGTATCTTCTAGTGAAACGCGTTCGGATTCATTGAGTGTGTTATTGTTGAATAGTAATTTCCTAAAACTACCTTCCCATATCCACGTCTCTAAATTGCTCTTTTACATCTCAGTTCACGAATGACTGTCCTAGCGTATGTGGAAATTTTTAGATGTTACTATGTCACGTATGAGCTTTCGTTCCCGCTCCTGCCAAACACTTTTAGCATTTCGTAGTGTCTCCTGGTAGATTTACTTCAATTTTTAGAATAGGTCTCAGCGCGTCACGAGTACACGATAGGGAAGTAGGACCTATCATCTCGTAGATATATAAGGCTCCAGGTCCTATCTCGTCTGCTCTTCTCCATCCATTAAAATCAGCTCAAAACCCAACATATTGCTCATGATATTAAAGATAAAATGTTTCTCTCCAAGTTTTGTCTCAGGTAATTTAGCGAATTAGACCACGATTCACAAGATATCGGCAAGAAAAACTAAAACCGCTGAATCCGCATTATCAGCCTTAAATGATATTTTAACGAAAATCGGTAAGACTTACCGAAAAACTTTCCTGAACGTAAATTAAAGGGGATTTACTATATTTCCCCACTCCATCATGCCATGTCCCACTCGTAACATGTTTGGGCGCCCCCTCCATCGCACCCAAAAGTAGGCTCCACCAGCATCTGAGCCTTCCTGCTTAATATGTCACAATATAATCTCACCCTAAAAAACACACATATTACTCAATAATCCTGCTTTACTATCCTAACCTCACCACCTCACTCTGTCATGCCATCTCTCACTCGGAACATGTTTGAGTGCCCCCTCCAACGATAAAATATCATAAAATGATATTTCCGTAACTTGCGTCTTCACGCCTAATAGAAATTACTGAATTTAAAAATCAATGTTCTGATCTTTTACTATAAATTCAGATTGGCTCGTTCTCGTTCAATAAATCTGCGTATGATTACAACGTGATTCTACCCGCTGATGG
>NNCF01126733.1:1006464-1093592 GCA_002313205.1 Laupala kohalensis | reverse complement strand
TATATATATATATATATATATATATATATATATATATATATATATATATATATATATATATATATATATATATATATATATATAAAAGCGACCTACAAACTTGAAATTTGATAGACAGGTTACTTTTAGGGAGTAGACATCAACGATTATTTGAGAACCCATCCCTAAGGTGGTAAAATGGGGGTTGGTATGTTTTATGTATACATCCCACCCTAAATCTATAGTGTCTGGAGCAATTTCAACCAAACTTGTTACACAGATGACTGACTAAATGACAACAAGCTCTGTGGAAGTAATACACCCTTGCATCCCTTAGGAGGGGATGAGAAGGGGATGACATGTACAAATAATGGGAAAATCCTATATCAGATTCAAAAGCATAGTTTTCGGTTGCGTTGGGATGGATAAGGAAGTGCCAGATGCTTTCTAAGTTAACAATCAGTCCACATTGCATATAATATTCCCCTTGCATCCCCAGGGAAGGGGTGGGAATGAAGAACTGGTAAACATAATTAAAAACGACCGATATAGGTGTTGAATAAATCATTTTTTGGACCGCTGAAGTGAAGTGACACCCTCATTGTCAGATAGGTACACGATCACCCTCTATAAAGAATAAACACCATTTGCGCTGGGGGTGGGGAGTGAATTGTAAGAATAGCCGATCGAAAGTAGCCGATATTAGTGTTGAGATCGTAGTTCTCCGGGCCCTTGAAAATAGTTTTGTCACTCTCGAAGACGCCAAAGTCCACAATCAGCCCGTATAAACTCCAGCACCCCAAGGGAAGGGGATGCCATGAAAAAATATCGAACATGTCATACCAATGACGAGTCCATAATTTTTGGCGTCGCTCAGTTAATAGTTAAATCCCTATATCGTTTAAGTCTGAACTCAGACCTCATGAAACAAACATACCACTAGCACCCCTTGAGTGGGGGTGGTGAGGCGGAGGAAATGAGTTTATGGATAAAAAGAATTGAAAACTAACATTAAAATGTAAAAAAATTACAAATGCATCGAATACGTAATTTTAGGGTTGACGAGATGTTTAATATGAGATCACATTGGACACTGTATTCTTAGAACTGGGGGGCGGAAAGAGCGTAAAAATAACGTAAGAAGACCGATATGAGGGTCCAGGGCATGGTTATTGTGTATTGCGATATGAATAATCGTGCTTCCAATGACATAATGTACCCATCATATCTCATGAGGTGCATGTCATACCTACAGGTGGGGGTTGGGACGAGTGTGACACAAAAAATTATCAAAAATTTCCGCTAAGAAAGGATTTTCCAATAATTCATACCTAAGGATGTGAAATGGGAAATTGGTGTTTACTAAAAACTTTTTTAAAATTACATCAGTGAAAATAAGGGATTGTGGGTTCGCACCAATACTAATATAACCTCCACCATTAATTGATATCGTTCTTAGTGAATATCAATGAGGATATGAGAAAAAATTGGAGACATATTACAGAATTTACGCAAGGAAAGCTATGGGTACTCAGCTAGTAATAGATAAAATTATTGTTCGCTATTGTATCTTTCTTACCTGTGTTACGGCCCCAATGTATTACTTTTCTATTAATTCCCATCTTCCAACTAAATTATTATTTTCTCTTCCAATTCCTTAAGCTTAACAATATTCTTGAAAGTAATAAATTAGCTGCAGTCAAAGTTATTTTTACCCATGGAAGAGCAACCACCTGAGACTTCAAATCTCACGGTCGACCCTGAAACTCGAAGCCTGGCTTTCGTTCGGCGGCCGTAAGCACTCCGTAAAACGTGGGAAGGGCGACGCGGTCAACGGTGACTTCGGGGGATGCTGCGATGGCCATTTTGACCGACCAATGAGGCGAATGAGCACCATGACCTCATTCTAAATATAGTCCATGGTGTCATTTTAAAACCAAGCTGCACCTTATTGGGTTCCCCTCCACGACAGCCATTTTCGAAAATACAAAGGAATCTTCCAAGAGACGACGAGCGAGCGAAGAGGCTGGCAGTGTCCGGTAGAACGGACACTCCGTCGGACGCACCCTCCGCGCTTCCGCCGTTAAAATAATCCGAATATTTTTTGGTTTTGTAAAATGTCTCATCATCCGATATTTTATCAAGTACCTTTTGATACTGGGACATTGTATTCACGAAACGTTCTTTGTTCTGTGCTCTATATTCTTGAGCCTACTAAATTAATTCTTTGCAATTCATTATTTGCTTTCTATACTTGGTATTTCATTTTGTATTTTATATTGCTTCGCACGGTGTATTTTTATGCGTTACCTGACGCTTCTAATCGTTCAAACTGCGTGTAATTAATTGTATTCAGTAATATTTTCGTGCATCAATAAGATGCTCTCAATCATTCATTTGTATTTTGTTTGTATTTTATATTACTTCGTACGGTGTAATTTTAAGCGTTACTAGACGCTCTTAATCTGATAAACTGCAAGTCTTTGTATTCAGTTACATTTTTGTGCAACAGAATGATGCTCTCGGTTCATTCAATTGTGTTTTGTTTGCTTGTATATATACTTTTGTGGGGATTGTATACAGCTGTAGTCAATGGTGTTTAGTTTGTTAGTAAGTAACAATTAATTTGTTCCTTGTTCAATTGATCCTGAGTTTATTCATATCCTAGTCGATCCGGCTTTCTCCCAAAATGCAGATGTTACAACGCATAGCCAAGCGAGTAAGCTGAGTCTGTAGATCAGCAGATAATGTATTAAATCAAGCCCTTAATTGGGTTGTGTAAAACCTACTTATTCTTGAGTAGCTGGCACTGCTATTTAACAATAGCGAGTGAATCGTTTTTAATAAGTGGAGACGTCAAAGTTAGATCAATAGATAGGCGAGGATTGTAGCGTTAGGTGGAAATACTGGGCAGATACCTTAGGAGCACAGGGGAGCATGTAACATCTGTAGACCCTGATCATGGTGTAGTTGTACACATTATCTCTCCAAGAGTAGTTTCATCCAAGGGTAGTTTTATCTCCGGTTTAAGTATTTAGGTACGATTTTAAGAAATGTTCACTGGCTTGAGTTTTGTAGAGCAAGTCGCTTACTCTCCATGTTAACCAATGCATTTTTAACTGTTTTTGGTCATAAATTATTCATCATTAATTATCCTATATGCACAGACAAAACGAAAAGAATGGGTTACATCAACATGGGAACACTTGTGAAATGAAGTATAAAAGAAAATATTGTTACCATTCTGTTTGTGGAAATTTCCAGAATATACATCATTACTCGTTGATTTACGAAAAATACTAGCAATTAATTGTAGACCTCAATTAACTGCGTTAACACCCGCTTTCATGAATTCAAGTAGGGTCAACTTTTATTTTATTATTGATATGAATAAATCCAATTGTTTTAATTTTATTCTTTGAGTTTTTTTGTTTTGTTATCTACATTCAATTTTGAAAAATAAATATAATTCCTGAACATCACAATTTTGTTTTCCACGGTATTATAATTATTCTAAAACATCAATGTAATATATATTTGAGAGGAGTCTTTTTGTTCATTACTAGTAAAACATTCCCAAACATCACATAACACGAATGGGGAAAAGCAATTTATTGTGGGTGTAGACAGCAGCCAAAGTGGAGAGCAGAAAATCAAGGCTCAAGCCATGAATTCTCAATGAGAGAGCGTTCTTCCCTCGCGACAGAGTACTACATGAAAACAAAATTAACTTTGTAGATTAAAACGTTATATTTCTTCGCAGAAATAACAGCTTGTTTGCAGAAAACCTAAGCTTTGCCTTTTTGAACGTCATTGCCCAGAGCACGTCAATGGCAAACGTATTCTCTCGTCGTTCGCTTGAAATAGAGTTCTCACTTTTCCTCTTTCGAATTTTCGTCGTTTCATTTATTGTGGAAATTTCTTTTCCAACCGTATTTAAACAACATCAATGCTAAAACGTCAATCTTGCTAAAACTATATTACTAAAATTTTCTCATAACTTTCTTACAAAGTGATTCAAAATATTCTGTGATTCAAAATCAATTTCTCCGACATTGAAATTTATCTTAAAAACTTCTGAATCACTTTGTAAGAAATTTGTTATTTCACTTACAATATTGGGTGTGATTGTAAAAGGCGATCGTTTCCTAACGGGAAGAAGGAGAAGGATATCACCCATTCACCCTCAGTTACATTATTCAAAATGGTCACTTTAATACTGTAGTTAAAGATCATTTCCTCACAATTGCGAATGTCATCTCCGAGTTAATATACTCGTATCTCACTGATAGTGAGTAGGTTGGAATAAACTATTTAAATTGGACAAATAAGCGCAAACAAGAGTTTAAAATGAGAATTTGATAAAGTTATCAATACTAACAAGGTCATGTTTAAATTAGCGATATATTCTCATGAACTTTATATGACGCTCTTCGGTGGATAAATATAAAATGAACGCATAAATGATGAAATTTAATCATATTTTTTTCATTTTTGTTGATTAACTTACCATTGATGAAACTGCTATTATATTACAATTAAAAGAAATTTTGTACAAAATATTGACATTGTACATTTAAGAAATATGAAAACTGCCTTTAAATCGTAAAATTGGGACAATTGGTTTAGATTTTACAAATCATTTTATAATAGATTAGTTAATATAAGATAATTAATAAAAGATAATAATGAAGTTAGATAAGTTAATTACAATAGATGATAGATAAGTGATTTTATAATAAGCCGGGTGTTGCTTCAGGAGGGCCAGGCAAGTATTCGACCGGTGCGGCGTGCAACCCGGCGTGAAGCAAATATTTCATATTTTCTCAAATATTATAAGAACTAAACGCCTCAATATAAAATGGCTTGATAACAGTATTTCATCATAAAAAATCAGTATATCATTTTTTTATCTTACACACTTTTCCACCTCTTTCTCACCCACAAGGGTGAAAGAGGTGCCATTTCTCATGGAAGCTTAATTTTATCTTCCACGATATCAGGATGTCAAAACTCAACTCAGCGACGTTGAATGAATTCTACTTTGATATTCATATAATTTTCTATAATTTTTCATAGCATACCCTTCCCAAAGGGTGGGATGGGTTGCTGAGGGGCTGTTCATGATCTTAAACGTCCCGAGAATGTCACTACCCATCACAATGGACTCGAATTTTGACTTACACTATATCAGTATGTCACTTTTAAACTCAGCGATGCCGAAAATAGAGAATTGGTCATTAATTTTTCATTTTCTATAACTAATAGCATCCTCTGCCATAGGGATACATAAGGGTTGACTTGATCGTCATAGGGAATGTTACTACTAGTTTCAGTGGCCCCGAAAACTACAGTCTCAACACTAATAGCGGTCATTTTTGAAGGGTGTATATTCGTTCATAAGGGGTGATTGTAGACTTCAGCGGCTTCTCCATAAGATGTATGGATATCGGTCGTTTCCGACTATTTTTACATATCATCCTCTTCCCACTCCTCCCTGCGGGTGCAAGTTATGTCTTATCCCTACAATGCTTGTTGCCAGATCGTCATCGCAGTACCAAGTTATGTTGAAATTGCTTCAGGTATTCGCGAGTTATTGTGCGCCATACATATTTACATACATACATCGAATGTTATATATGTGTATATAGATGAAAAATGATGGAAGAAATTAATTCATAGACTTTTATTAATATTCGGAATGTTCGTAAAAAAGTTAATGTTAAAATAATAAGGAGAAATGAAATAATAAAGAGAAATAAAATATATAAGAGAAATGAAAATATTCCATCAATGCGAGATTTAAAAACACAGTAGAAATCAATCACTTTAATACTCGTAAATGTCTCGTGCCTGAAAATAACATTTTAACCGCAGTAAATATTATAGAAGTTATATCTCCTTAAAGTTCGAAACACGAAACTCCATTGTTCGTGAAAATTCTCTATATTACTTCTGTCCTAACGTTCAAAACTTGTTCTGGCAAAAATTCATCAGTTAAAACTAGTTTTGGGCGTTTCTTCCGTCCCATGGGCAAATTCTGGCACTGTGCGTGATATATTTATCACAAAGAGAACTCTGAAAGTTGTGACACTTAAATCTAGTTTATCCACTTTTAAAATAAATACAGCTCTAGCAAATTACATTATTTAATGGATTCCAAATGTATCTCTGTCTGAACTAAATTCGGAAACGCTTCAGATTCATCATTTCATTAATTTGTTCATCAAATTAGTGATGAATGTGTAGTCCTCATATTTTTCATGAGATCTATTATCACTCGTAGTTCTAATGCGACGAACTTCGTGAGAGTTTTTCCAACCAATATAAAAATTTAAGAAAAACTTGAAGCTTCTTAAATACTTTATGTGAATGGTCTGGTAGGTAATGGTATTAATTTTGATTCTTTCTCTCTTTAATGCTTCAATATGTTAATGAGGGACAATGCATGTAGCTTTATTTAATTGTGTAGAATAAGAAATGTGTTGAATAATAAATAAATAAATAAATGACTTTAGTAGTGGCGAGACTGAGACCGAGGTCTGCTCTTCCGCCTAACCACTTAAAAAATATTTACAATACTATTACAAAATTAGTTTGAATGGAAGGGTATTCGCTATATCTACTGCTGCGAAAACAAGCTAAGGAGCATCCCGGTACTGAACCTTAAGCAATTGAGGGAAACTCAACGAAAACCCCATTCAGGATGGCGGCTTAAGACCGAACATAACAAACAATTTATAATATAAAACTGATTTATAAACTAATTTAGTACGTGTTAGAAAAGAATCTCATTAGAAAGGAAAAGAGGAGTTTTGCAGAAAAAATGAATATAATATTACATAACAACTTTACCAAAATTAACTGAAACATTACAAAAATACAAATATAAATAAAAAATATATAAATACAGTTAGGATATATTTGATTTTACACAGAATAAAATAACTCGTAGAGATTACATTATACTATGGTTTACATCTTAAATTACATAAAAATAAAAATTAAAAATTACAGAACATTTTATTATACAATATCTTACTTTTGGGAAGTTACAACAACGTAGAATAGGAGGGGCAGAAGTACAAGGGGAGAGGGAGTGATAGAAGTAATACCGGGAGAAGATACTTTTAAGAATAAAGAGATAGAAGAAAGGGAAGTTGGAAATAGATGTGGCGTTTGCATGAGAAGGAAAATATGATAATTGTATAAATTAATAATAATAATAAAAAGTAAGGTATAGGGAAAGTGCCTATAATGGATACCTATATTGACGAGAATTACATATTTTAAACTTATTACAAAAATACTTCTGACATGAATATGTAACTTCTCCCGTAAAATGCATTCTTAAATGCCGCATACATACAACCACTAGGAATTGCAAGGAACTAGCTAAAATTCCGTCAAATGTAAAAAATCGAATACATTGATGGCGCAGTTTTTTTTCCTCCTGAATTCTTTATAGTAGGCACTGTGGAACTTACTAATACGCAGCTAGTGTTATCAACTCCCACCGACCTCATGCAATGCTACAGAGAACGCCGCAGATTCTATTAGATCATACTTAACACAAATGAAGGACGTCCAAATCCCACATATAGGCAGCG
Organism: Laupala kohalensis; assembly: GCA_002313205.1. NCBI lineage: Eukaryota > Metazoa > Arthropoda > Insecta > Orthoptera > Trigonidiidae > Laupala > Laupala kohalensis. The sequence continues at coordinate 1,086,003 of NNCF01126733.1, read as the reverse complement.
ATGAAAAAGCAAGATTGGACGGGAGAGATCACCTCACAAACGCGCTCGATAACCGAAATACGTGGCGATGGCACAGTAACATAATTATCACGGCGCAGGTTTACCATCCCGCGACAAAAATTATCCCCTTCTGGGCACCTCGAGCTCTTAATAAATGATAATGAGATTAACGCATTCGTAGCGGTGTTGGCGGGAAGTTCGTTTATTAGCGGCGGCGTCCGCACACCTACGCCACAGCGCTTGCGCTGAGGTCGCTCAGCCCTTTATTACACGAGGCGTCTGCCAACCTGTATGGCGGACGCTACACACATGAATTATTTGTCCAAAGGGCTAATTGAAATAAGTTGCGCACTGTGATGGCGCTACCTGCGCCACGGTACAATATGTTAATTACCGACGAAGCCCATTATCGCATCGGGGAACGGAGCTCCCGTACTGACCAATGAGGGATCCGGAAAGTCGATAAACGTGAGACGAGTGGGAGAGCATACAAAAATATGAATATTGAAGCGTGAGCACGAAAATGGGGGAAAGACAATTACGCTGAAAGAACTACATATATTGATTACTATTTGACAAATTACACACATATCTGCGCCACGTAATGCATCCTAAAATATCAATATATAGTCTATATTTGTGTGTGTGTTAAAATGTACTGCACCCCTACATTCAGTACATTTTCAAACAGTAATGACATTATTGCATACTATTACCATTGAAACGTGGGTAGTAGAAACTCCTGATTTAACTCTTCCAGAAACAAGTCATTTCTACGTATTCTGTTTGTATTACTAACATCTAAGGAACAGGACAGGCACATCATACTCATATAATGTTATCTTCAAGAATATAAACTATATGCTTCACACACATACGACATTGGACACGAACAAAATATTTGAAAATTATTGACTTTCCTGGAACCAATACATATAGATGTGAAGAAACTGCGACATTCTATTTTTACTAATTACAATACTTTCCTTGTACATTCTGCCTAGGTAAAGTTTTTCATTGTAATTTGTGTAACGCTAGGTAGAATCTTATAGTTAATAAGCATGAAAAAAATGTCATTCATTGTCAAACCGACTAAAACACGCAGACTTGAGTGGCTATTTATTTGTTCGAATTTTTCAACAGACATTTTACCTTTTCCAGCTAAAGTGTAATTGGATGAGAAGACTAAAGCACTGCTATTATTGTTCTTTCACCACAAGATGGGTTCGAGTCCTAGTGACACTTGTAAACTGATTTTTGAAAATGGTTTATACCACAATTCAGCTCGTTATATCTGTTTGGGAGCTGTAATGAACGAAACCTTAACTCACGCTCTCACATTGCTTAGGAAAATCTTAAAACATACGCTGAGCAATTGTCAATTAGGCAACATAGCATTACAACATACATGGCAACGTAGCAGGGCAGTTTACGACAAAGTTCATCTGCCGACGAGACGACAAAGATTTTATAAAAAAATTTCTATTCATGTACTCTTTAAGTTTCGATATTTTAGTTTCTTCATGTGTAAATGAGTGTGTTCAATGATATATTTTACGAGGAATTTAGAACAGTTCTTCAAAATTTCAATAAACATGTGCAAAAAAATTATATTGAATTTAAAAGCAAATAATTTATATTTAAAGAAAACAATTATACTAAAAGAAATTCACGAGTTCGTAATTATACCCCAAGTATTAAAACTTTATTTTAATAAAAATATTGAGTAGGAAACGGGTCTAATATATATCCAAACCATATTTTCAATAAATATTTATTCATATAGCATCTAGATTTACAACATTATACATTTGGAGAACAATGTTTACTAAAGAAAAAGGTATATGCTCTATTAATTTAAACTAACAGTTTTCGTAGCAATAAAATAGCAATCGCATCGTCCAATTTTACTAAGCTCCATAAACTCAAATTCCCCCTCTACAGAGTAACACGAGGCCGTCTGATCAGATAAGGTATTTCAAACCTTTCTTCTTATAGTCGTAGATGAAAGTAATAATTTCAACCAGGAATACCTAGAAAGAGAGAGAATTTGCGCAGGTGATTTAAACTTTCGCTTTACTTGAACGCAGAGGCTACTTCATTTGAAGGTTAAAGTATACTTTTGAAAAATATTCAAAAACTGTTCCTACTATTTTATTTTTCTTAAATATACTGTATTCATAGTGTAATTAGTATATGTTTAATCCGCATTATCGGTAAAGTTTGGTATATATGCAGTGAAATAATTTCCACTCACATCGCGTACTTTTTCGTTTACCAATGGTGAGAATCCAAAGAGTGTGTTTGTAGATATGTCATTTTAATGTTATTTTTAAAGGAGAATAGAAGATAGTGTACATCTCATGTTTCTCATTGTATTTGGAATCTTCCACCCACACGAACGTCCTTAGTCGCGAATTCACATCCAATGACGGTGTATCCAGTGACGGTGAATAGAAAGAGAGAGGGAGAGGGAGAAAGGGAGATGTAGAAAGAAAGAAAACAAGAATCTGTTGTTGTATTTCACAATTTCATTTGAATAAATTAATGAAAGAGATTTCAGTTTTAGTTATATTTGTTGTAATCTAAAACACGTTTTTTGTAATATTAATCTCGGATCACGATTTTATATGCTGCACCATTACAACCAGTGTTATATTGTAGATCATTGTATTATTAGAACATGTAATTTATTACTTGTTGAGTGGTTTAATGTGATTAATAACGAGAAATAAAATTTTGTGTTATTATTTCATATTTTATACAAAAGTTTTCTATATTTATTTAATTTCTTTTGACATGTATGAAAAAATAAAAGAATCACAAATTATGTGAAATTACGTTAGACAATTCGCGTAACGAGAGAGAGGGAAAGAAAGAAAGATAGAGAGAAAAAGTAAAACAACGAGAGAGAAAAATGAGAGAAAGAAAGAGTGAAAGAAATAAAGAAAGAGTGAAAGAAAGAAAGAAAGAAAGAAAGAAAGAAAGAAGGAAAGAAGGAAAGAAGGAAAGAAGGAAAGAAGGAAAGAAAGAAGGAAAGAAGGAAAGAAGGAAAGAAGGAAAGAAGGAAAGAAAGAAAGAAAGAAGGAAAGAAGGAAAGAAAGAAAGAAAGAAAGAAGGAAAGAAAGAAAGAAAGGAAAGAAAGAAAGAAAGAAATAGGAAGAAAGATAAAGAAAAGAACCTATGGTATTAATATGAGTTAATACATTTCAATTTGATTGGAATAAATAAAAGGGATTTGTCTTTTTTTATTTATTCCTATCTGAAACGAGGTTTTCATATTATTGATCTCTGATTATTTTTTTAGGTTGCACGATTACTACCAAATTGTTATATCGTGGATAAATATGTCACTAGAAGATGTAATTTATTTGTTCCTTAAGTAGTTTTATATTATTTATAACTCGAGAATTAAACTTTTGTGTTATTAGTTCATATTTGAGACAAACGTTTTCTATATTTATTTAATTCCTTTTCACATATATGAAAAACTTAAGAGAATCGCAAATTATGTGAAATTACTTTCGACAATACACATCACTTGTAGGCAATGAGATTTGATTTCTTTACTTCACTGTATAAATATAAGAAATTATAGGAATATTTATAAGTAATTTGTGATTCGAATTATACCAATTCCATACGATATCTTGCAATTATATTCAAATTCTGTTAAAAACTATATTTTATCACACTATTACGCAAACGTTACTTACAGAAACTCTAATATCGTTTACATTGCCTATGAAGACCTAGCCAGACAAAAACTCGAGATGTCGTTTAAAAATAGAGAATGGTAAAGTTTATTGAAGTCAAGAATATACAGAATATTTTTGTTATAGAAGTCCAAAATGTGTATAATAAAAAAATACAAAATATTTCTTCAATAGAGGTGTAATGAAGCATTTTATCTCGTTACGATTTACCCGCCGCTCGATGTCTTCCAAATATGGGCGCCGTTTCAAATAGACCTACGATTGGTCGAACGAAACTTCCCCTGTCGAAGGGGAAGCAAGAGGAGGGAGGCGTTGCAAAACCTACAAGATTCAAAACTGGTCAGAGCGTGGGACTTAGTAAAATAAATGGACCCTTTTAAGTTATCAGTAGTGTACTGTCGGGGAAGATTTTTTATTGTTTCACAATTCTCGATGCGGAGATTGCTTCGCAATAAGGTTCTTCCTCTTCAAAATAAATACTCACAGGTTGAACAGGACAAGATTTATTATGCAGGATCGATGTTAACAAATCATTGTATCGTAAACAATAAATAACACCAGGTTGGCAACCACAGGCGTTGAAAGCTCTGTAAATGATGCCTTTTCTCGTCCGACTCACGGCTGTGGGTAAGCTGGTTTTCGAAATTGAAGAAGTTCTATACTTCGTCACGAGATGGTACCACTGGTGATCAATCCTGAAGTGACTAGATGCTAGCGTGGTAGTACGGTCTCTCGGCGCGTGACGGCGCCTCGTGTCCTTGGATGGTGGAGTTAGTTCCACCGCTGATCGTACGAGGGCGCTCCGTTTCTTCGAATGGTGGAGTTAGTTCCACCGCTGATCGTACGAGGGCGCTTCGTGTCTTCGAATGGTGAAGTAAGTTCCACCACTGATCGTACGAGGGCGCTTCGTATCTTCGAATTGTGGAGTTAGTTCCACCGCTGATCGTACGAGAGCACTTCGTGTCTTCGAATGGTGGAGTTAGTTCCACCGCTGATCGTACGAGGGCACTTCGTGTCTTGGAATGGTGAAGTTAGTTCCACCGCTGATCGTACGAGGGCACTTCGTGTCTTGGAATGGTGAAGTTAGTTCCACCGCTGATCGTACGAGGGCACTTCGTGTCTTGGAATGGTGAAGTTAGTTCCACCGCTGATCGTACGAGGGCACTTCGTGTCTTGGAATGGTGAAGTTAGTTCCACCGCTGATCGTACGAGGGCACTTCGTGTCTTGGAATGGTGAAGTTAGTTCCACCGCTGATCGTACGAGGGCACTTCGTGTCTTGGAATGGTGAAGTTAGTTCCACCGCTGATCGTACGAGGGCACTTCGTGTCTTGGAATGGTGAAGTTAGTTCCACCGCTGATCGTACGAGGGCACTTCGTGTCTTGGAATGGTGAAGTTAGTTCCACCGCTGATCGTACGAGGGCACTTCGTGTCTTGGAATGGTGAAGTTAGTTCCACCGCTGATCGTACGAGGGCACTTCGTGTCTTGGAATGGTGAAGTTAGTTCCACCGCTGATCGTACGAGGGCACTTCGTGTCTTCGAATGGTGGAGTTATTTCCATCGCTGATCGTACGAGGGCGCTTCGTGTCTTCGAATGGTGGTGTTAACTCTGCTGCAGGTTGCGAGATAGAGCCTTGTGGTTCTCGAAGATGGAATTGACAGTCACAGATCGGACGTAGCTTCTTGAACATAGAATTATTCCGGCGTTTGAAGATGGAAAATAATTCAGTCATCGATCGGGCGTAGCTTCTTGAACATAGAATTATTCCGGCGTTTGATGATGGAAAATAATTCAGTCACAGGTCGTAGCTTATTGGACATAGAATTATTTCCGCAGAGCTGGGTTTCTGGGGTGAGGTTATATCGGTCTCGATGTTCACTCGGCCAGGGAACACGTCGTACTGATTTCACCGTCGTGCTGTTGCTAAAAGCTAAACATTGACAACTGATGACGTTGGCGATGTAACACTGGGTCGTCTATTGAGGTTCTCTCGAAGGTTCTTAATAAACTGACCCGAGTACTCGAAGATTCTTAACAAATAGGCGACATACGCTTGGTGGTGCACGCGGCCTGTGTGTCTCATGGAGTCTTCTAATGTGTACAATGTATAGACTCTTTTGTGTCGTATGTAGAGACTCTTTTGTGGGGCTGCGTGTATTTCGCCGGTCTTGGATCTTGAGTCTCTGATACGTCATGACGACGGCGTAAACAATATGGCGCTATTTGATTTGGCGTGGCACCATGTAACTTTTATGTGTTAGATACATGAGGGAGTTCATCATATACGTATTAAGGTACGTGTTTCGTTGTATATGTAGAAAGGTGTTTCTACAGTACAATGTGATTTATTGTATCTTGTTAAAATTTAAAAGACTTTTAAAAAATGATTTATCTTTTTTAAAACTGAGAAAAACTGTCCACATTTTCTTTCATTGATGGAGACGAAAATAACTGCTTAACATTTACAAAATCGATTATATTTATTATTTGTTACTATTTCGTTTTGAAAAATGATGGCCCAGGATCTCTCCTACATATAAGGATCAACATTTTTAATTAATATTGGTACTTTGTTTCATTCATTAATATTTATCTATCGCTAAAATTCATTAACCTTCGATTTTCACAATCTTTCCACTTGGTATCATTCCCCCGTCCCAGAGCGCACTATTCAGAATGCTGTTAGTGATTTTGACAATCCATACAATTCATCGAATTGAACTTTTGAATGGTTGCGAAATGCAGAACAGACTATATTGAAGCATTTTTCCGATAATTTCACTTAATTGAAACAATTAACTCTCAGGAGAACGTTTGAAGTCGTAATCCAGTTTAATCCCTGGTTTGTCAAATGCCGAATATCGTTTGCATATTGCAAAGTGTACTGGGAATTTAATTTCAAAAGTCTCCGCCGTTCAATAAAAATCCCAGATAAAAATGAATTCATTGAAGCAAAGTATGACATAAAAGAAAATAATGCAATACTTGCAATACATTTCTGTGGCATGAAAAGTACGGGTTATTTCATTCAACAGCGATTGGCGTTTCTGTTCCTTTTGTTTTCTTCTAAATAATTTTATTGAAGGTCGTAATATATTACAATAGTTTCAAAGTCAAAATGTTGAGACATGTATAATGTCATCGGGTTTAAAAATGCCTTTATATAAATGTGTTATATTCATACCTTTGTTATTTATTTATTTATTATTATGCCATTATTATTTTTTTTTTTTTTTTGTTACAAATTGAAAGTAGAAGCTGGGAAGGGAAATGGAAATGGAAATGGAAGTAACGGATGGTATAAATCACTTTCGTATAGCATAATTTATTAACTATTTGTACGGTTTTTTGCTTGAAGCATCATATACAATCAGTGCATCTCTAATACCCCCTTTATTTTCTCTCTGCTGTTAGTTTACAACTTGCAGCGCGTCGTCAAATTAGACAACTTTTTCTTCATTCTCCCTTTTTAAAAGATTTTTCATTTTTCTTGTTAGGATGTTATCTTTCCTGCATACTTTATGTAGTAATATCTTAACATATTTATTATTTAATTTTTATATCTTAATGACCAAGGTAACTATTTGGATATCAATAATGTATATTTAACAGAGAATAGTAATTAGCTTGGTACGATAACGATCACACTTCAGGGCAGCCACCATTGAATGAAAATTACATATCTAGCTTTTTCGATAACTTGACTACTACATTTTTAATATAATCCTTCAAAATCAGTGGTAATTGTTCCATTTACGAACTTAAGAAGACAATTCTTTGTTTCATCGACTTGTCTCCTTGTATTTAATCAGACATACATAGTAGGGAGAAGATGCGAAACATTTTTAAAATATCATAAATATTTTGCATTAGAGGACTTAACTTTTTCAGTCAAGAAAAATATCCGTCGTAAAAGTATTTTATAGCCATAAACAAGAAGTAAAACTATCATTTTGTTCAAAACAATTATAGCTGTTTTGGAGAAAAAATTTAGAAAGGAGAAATAATTATTTCTTGCCTAATACTGTCGGATTCTACAGTATTAGGCAAGATGTCTTCAAATGACCTTAAACATTGTATAGACGCATATTCCCTTTCCGTAATTAGTCTCTCGACTTGGGTCTTCATTGAAGGTTGGTCTACTATTTAAGTGCTCGTGTAGTATTGTCAATTAAACAGGAGTGCAAATCCACGAGGAAATACCGTAGCCAGTATCCAAAGTCAGTTCCTAGAGAAAATGCGAAAATACCTTTGAAATACTTTTCCAAAACGGAATTCAAGAGAGATGTTGTCCTGAAAGAGTATCGGTCCTTGCGGTTTTGACAAGTTGACTAAGCAATGCAATTTTAGAACACATCGTTCATAAAGCGATCATGGACTTTATAACTTTATTGCTTGCATATCCGGAGTACGCTCTGTTACGCAAGCAAGACGATAAATACAATATTGTGACCACTTTCGGTCAGGTGAAAATGGCGACGTGGTGTAGTGGCGAACACCCTTGCGGTCAAAGCAGATCCCGGGTTCGTTTCCCAGCTCGTCGCCATTTTCAGCTGACCGAAAGTTATCACATATCTTCTCCACGTGTAGGGTACACGGAAGAAATATGTACAAACAAAATATTGTTTTTCTCACGACAGTTTTTATTTATAAAAGTAATAAATGTGCCTAAAAGTTATACAAAATTATTGAAGAGCAGCCACTAGTCCAAGAAAAAAAACTTCAGCACTTACCGCACAATTATCTCATACTTTTTTGAATTACGTGAAATCTGCAATCTTCAATGGACATTCTTTATTAATTCGATGATATCCAGTAAAATATTATTAACGTTGTGGGGGATTTTAGTGTTTGCGTGTAATGTGCGTACATTCGCATCCCTAATCCCTTCTTTTCACTGATTTGATGAAGAAAATAACTTTACCTGGCAAATCTTACAAAAACGTGTTCGAACTGACAACACGCAAAAACTTCTGAATATACATAAGCAAAATTTTAATAGTTGTATTCGCTAATGTTGTAACAAAATTGTAACCAAACAGAGAAAAAAATTGACGTATTCAATAAGGCATTAACCGGACTGGATACCAGAAACAAATGTTTCAGGTGGGCCAATGCCTCGAATAGGTTGAGTCCCCAGGTTTACCAGAAGTACATTGTCCGATAAATGTTTTCGGAAGAAATCCCATTATTCGATTTCCCAATTATCCGAATCCTTTCCGAAAGTACATGTACTAAGAAAAATATTATATCGAATATAAATTAAAATACTATTAAATTATGTTAAATATTATTAATTATAAATTAAATATTATAACAAATTATATATTATACTTATATTATAATTATATAATACATTATTGTATTTTACGTAATGTTGTATAATTATATATAAAATTATATATTATAATTAAATATTATTACAAGTAATATTACATTTTACTTCTCCTAAGTAATACTTTCTGAGATGATTTACGGGAAATATGGTGATTCCCTTTATTCAATGAATCATATGAATTTGATCATTGATGTATTGTACTGTATATTATTTTATTGTAATCTATATATCATTATCATTAACAGCAACTTGCATACAGTATATGCAGTACTAGTATTCGACGTATAGAAATCACATATACATACTCGAAAATTCAATTTCCTTAACATTAGTCACGGTTTTCTGTCTTTGGTCTTCTTTGTCTACAAATTCTGAGATACAGATTCCTATGAAATTGAATAGTACTCAATCATAAAAATCTCAATAAAATATGATAATAAATTTATTGTCAAAAAATAATACAAGCGCATATGACCACATGGAGGACAACAAATTAACTTACTCTCCGAAAGTAAGCAAGGAACCATTCCATCAATTCCTATCAAACTTTCTCACGAATACATGTACAACCTCCCACATGTGTAACGTATTAAAAAATCACTATATATTATCCCCAGGTTGCGCTCAATTCGTGTTCTTATGCTTTGCCGTGTAAAAGTATTGTGAAAGAGAAAATAAGCATAAGAACCCAATATTTTAAATTTCCAAGGTCAATATGATGTTTCTGTGGATACAGCGATAATGAAGCTTCTTAGTACCTAAAATGTAGTCCATACAGGTATGAAAGCGAGAGATCCATATAATGAAGTTAGGATGAAATGAATTTCAAGAATTTGGGACGTTTGTTAGTTGTATTCATTCCTTTAATTTATTAGCCAAGAAAACATCGAAAAATTTCAATATGTATATTAAAGCTCATCAAAAAGAAAGAGTATTGTTTTCTTGTAATTAAATTTATTGTTTTTTCCCAGAAATTTTCTAAAAGATAGGTGAAAGGTGAATAAAAATTATTAATGTTGTGATCTTCATTGGCTTTCCTAATAATCAAGTAAACACTCCCTTTTCATTTTTATTTATTCCAGAAAAAATTACATTCCATTTTTAACTACATACATTTGTTTCGGGAAAACGTGTAAAAATCTTGAATCTGTAATAAAGTGTCAATTAGGTAAAGTGCGGTTCCTACTTTCAGTTAATGTATGTTATTGTTTCGCGTGTTTAATTGACGACTGTATGAATTTTTTATGAAATCTGATAACATTTTACCGCACAGAGTTCATCAGTAAAATCGTTTCGTCAAAGCTAAAAGAGATTTTATCAAAAAATTACCTGCAAATATCTAGCCAGTTGTTCACGCATTATATTTATCTCAAGTTATTCGATATATTTTGGTCGATGGGAAATATCTCGAAATCTATCGCATAAATCGTTCATAAATGAGTGAATGAGGAATCGTACGAGATAATTTTCGGTCAGACGAAAATAGCGACGAGCCGAGAATCGAACCCGGTACTTCTACATTGATCGCAGGAGTGTTAACAACTACACTACTCGTTCGCCTTCCTCAACTGTACACCATTTCCATCCAGACCTAACCTCGAAAGACCTGGTTCGTCGCCATTTTCATCTTACCGAAAGTTATCGCATATCTTCTCCACGTGTAGGTACACGGAAGAAATATATGTATAACCCACCTTACCAAGTAGGAAAGCGTGAAACCGGCACTTAAGTGCACACAGCATTATGTGCCGCCTGGTTCACTTATCTCCAGTATGGGGATGTGTCGCAGGTCTCATGAGGAATCGTATCTATGGACACATGAAACACTCTGACGAAGATATAAATTCAAACCAATGACGCACATATAATCTTCCTCGATAATCGAATGACAATTCTGTCATGAATAGAACCAGTTTATATCTCTCTGAGTTGCGTAATCGGAGGCGTATTTTGCGAAATCTATTGTTGAAATTAATTAAATATAATAGTTTATTTACTTCTCTCCATAACAATTTTAGTAAAATGAGGTCAGATGAAAAGTTCATCATTATACCCAGTGCTTATTACTATTAAGTCGGGTTGTATAAGCGAAAACATTGAACACTTGAGTATTTCAAACGTACGCTTGAATCTCTTCGGAATATTTTTACTCACGTCCTATCATTCGTTATCATCACTGTCTACACGTCCAGCGTCACTCCCATGCAAAATGGGAGAGGTTCCGCAGCGTAATCCGGTCCACACACCGCACATTTTTCCACAAAGGACACCTCATCTCATAGATACCTATAGCATGTCTGAATAACCTTTAACCAAAAAATATGTTTAGCTAAAAGATAATAAGATTTTTAGAAACAAATATATCAACTTTCCTCTTTCAAATTAAACAGAACGTTGGTCGAATCGGTCGAAATAAAAATTCGAGATTTCTTCGGATCTTTACGAATTGGCTCCAGGAGAGTCTATTTTCAAATTTTGGCTATGATGTCCAATGACGTATGTGTGTGTGTATGTATGTATGTATGTATGTATGCATGTTAAAATTTTGTTCCCCCGATAACTCGCGAATGAATTAATGCATCGAAACCAAACTTGAGATTTGACTTTGATTGCGTGGGGAATAGAAGCCCATTTCTGGACAGCTCATACCGACTTCATTAACACATTGCGCTCACTTCCACTTTTTTTTAATTCAAAATTTTGAAAATATGAATATAAGCATATTCATTGTTTATTTAATTCTATGTACAGATTGCTAAACCGCATTACCGTACGAAATCTTGTCGGCACCTATCTTAGATCAGCCTATAAGGCAATTGCAAAGAGTGTAAGGTGGCAGAGAATTCCTTTACTCCGTACTTGAATAAACAGATATAATCGTCTGTGTTCTATATGAAGTAGTGAGGATAATTATATTTAATCTGATTGATATTTTAAATATGTCATTAGGTTTGATAATTACAATTTGTATGTATATTTCTCATTTCGCCTAACTAAGGACATGATGACGAGTGTTAGTAACGCTCAGTTCTGTGTGAGGTTACTCACATGACACATCGTGACACCTTTTTGCCGGAACAGCGTCTAGATAGAATCTGGATTGCTGTATCCGATTATTACAATTGCGGTTGTAAGCTGCAGAGGGTGAACTTTTCATACACCAAACACTATATGAACTGAGATATAGAAATGAAAAGCTACAAATTGTTTTGACCCCATTGAAATCGCGATGAATTGGTGATGAGCGTGCACGCTAACACCGTAGCCACGGAGGGGCTCAATTACAATATATTTTGATTTTTTTTTTTTTTGCGTCTTTCTGTTTCCTTACACTTTTATTGCAATTTAGATTGCTTAGAGGTTAGGCCCTTTAGGTTATGATTTATAATTGGAACGTTAAATGGGGCACACTCCAGATTTTTTTTTTTAGTCGAGTGAAAAAAGAGGAGATATTGCAAAGACCGTGAACCGCAAAAGAACACCCAGCAAACACTCATGCATTCGTAACTTGAGAACAGAGGGTTCAGAGATGCTGGGAGATGTCCCGAACTTTGAAACATTTTCTTACCAGTAACTACACTTATATTTTATGCATTATTTTGCAGAAGTATTTACGCGAAGTGTAATGTCTGTGTAAAATCATAATAGCTAGGATCCGATTTTGTTTCGAATAGTAGATGTGAATAGAATTATTGATTTAATATACATTTTCTTCCTACCTTCTACGTAGACAAGCTTTTAAGTGCAGAAACTTCTTGATATAAAATAGAAACTTGTCTACATAAAAGGTAGGAAGAAAAACTTCCATAAAAATATAGTTGTAAACGTGAATAATCTCATAGCTAATGATATTACAATAAGAAACAAAAAGAAATAATGATATTGGTAAATATTTCTTAATCTCAAACCGTTTAGGCAATATCAAGATCACTCTGATTCTTTAATATTTTCTGAATTTGTTGGGGTAGAATTAAAATAATTAAAGTTAACGAAGAAAAATAAAATAATTTTTGAATGTTTCTTCCGCTCTTTGCTTTGTTGTTCGTATACAACTTTCTCGGTGACTATTTCCAAATGAAAATTAAGAAGCAAAAAAAAAATGATACCATAGTATAAAAGGCAAATATTTATTCTATCAATTTGTTTTAATATAGGGTCCAACAAAATTTAAGAAACTATTGATCTCTATTATTTTTATTTTATACATTTTTTTATTATTTGGATATGTTTTTTGTATTTGATTCTAGTGTTTCATTTGGACAAAAGATCTGTTTTCTGAAACTTAACGAGCAATATAACACATAGATGACGTTTGAATTTTCTTTTACGATTTAATCATACAGAACTAAGTATTGTTGAGGTAATTTCTTTGCCTTACTTCTTACTTTCTTCAGAGGTATTACAGTTCAAATCGAATTTTCGTCTTCTCTTAGAACCTTGGAAATACAATAGATAGGTTTTCCTCATAACCTATATATTCCTTCAGACGAACCCTCAGAACCGCTAATTTTCCTCAGAGCTACCATTAAATGTGAGAATAGAACACGTAACAGGACCTTACGTCACCATGTGTAGTCTTTCGTCAAAGAAAGAGAAACTACCACTCAAGTAGTCTACTTATTCTCATCTGCTCATAGTGCTCTTAGACATGGAGGGTTTTCTATCTTTGGCGAAGACTATAAACAAATAAATTAGTTCCCGACCCTTTTGTCGTTCGCATTGCGCGGTTTTTGCGGCTTGTAATTCCGCGCATGGTTGGAACACGTGGCCCTTGGTGGTGAGTGAAGGGCACGTAGCAATGGTCGCGGTGGCACAGAGGACATCAAGCCGGGTGCTACCATCAAGACCGGTAATATGATTATTGTGTGGATCCTTTGACGGACCTTGATTTAGTGCGACGTAAACAACTGCGCGGATAACGGAATGCGGTCTCTCTCAGTCGTGCTAATTAACGCCTTTGTTCTCTATCAAAGTGACGAAGGCAGCAGGGGTTGGTTGTGTGATGTCTGCGGATAGGGAAACAGAGGGATGTGATGTGAAATTTCTACGTCTGTGACGAAGATGGTATCGTTATGGAATTATTGTAATGTACAGAGATGTGTAATTAATTTAGATGGGAAGATAATTATTCCTTCGTTCCGTGAGGTATAGCTGAACTAGTTTTTAATATCTTCTAACTCGCTCCGGTTTTGACCTATTCCCGTTTTTCTCACTTAGATCTAGATTTGATGGATATTGTTTTGCAGGTTTTGTAAGTACTTTTTTCTTTCATCGTCTCTTTTCATGCTTCTGTCACCATTCGCTTCAAGGCAACTATTGAATTCAATGCTGATTGCTGACTTAATTGGATCTGTATGTGGGTTTCGAAAGAATATTGTTTGACATATGCAACTGTAATATATGGTATCTCTCATTAATTATTTCGTTTCCTAGCACTAGGTTCTTTTATTCGTATACTTCTCTCTACGTCACTATAAATTGAGTCATGAACTCCAGCCAAGTTCACGACACCACTGTACTCACGACACTTCTTTATTTATCCACAATTGCCCCGTAAGAATTAAAAGTTTTTCTTTCACTTTTTTGGAATGATAATCCATATTTTTATAAACTTCTCCGGTCTTAGAGCTGAATAAGAAAATTACAAAATTTACGAAATGTTCTAGAACTGCTGATTGTAATATAAAATATATTTTTCGCTCGTATTTTGAGTATTTCACCCGTTGTTGAGAAAATCTCAATATATCTAGTAAAAACTCCGTAAATTTTTGAACATGTCACAGAAAGAATTTTTGGGGTTCTATCTATCTGATCCGCTCTCCAGTGTTGTTCAATGTTTCGATCGAAGCCACCAACACCACGCTTTGGATTTGTTAACCTGATGATGACGGATACTGTTTGAAAAGACATCTCGCTAAAAAAACAAGTCAATGAAATTAAGGATACGCGATGTATACAAGCACCTTTTCAACTCGTATCCTACCGAAAATGTCAACAAAACTATTTTTTTGCCTTTCTCTTTTCTCGCGCTGAAACAACGTACCAAGTGTTTAATCAATTTTTATATCATTTCGAAACAACAAAATTATTTTATTCCAACAGTAAAATTATTCACTAACAAATTAAAATACTCGATGATTCGAAAGCTTATCGTTTTCTTTATTTTATATTATAGGAGAGGGTGAAACAATTATTCATTGTATTTCTATCTATAGCTTAGCTTCAAATTATTCATGTTAAAAAATCTTTTCTGTTCATGAGATTTGTTAACCCACATCAAATTGCGCGTTAAAATACATTGTGGTATTCATTCCCCCTCTTTCCGCTGACGACACCATCCTTCCCAAGCAGCGCAGTGCATTGCGTCTGATAACGTCTGATAATGTGGTTTCTTCTTGATTAATTTTTTTGATTGATTACCAGGACAAAAGGAGCGAGCACTTTGAAAAATGACTCTGAAACTGAATACAAACATTCTATTCTCTAATTATATAGTTCCTGTATGTTCTCAAGAGTGTTAAATCTTACATATATACTTGCCATTAAATCGCTACATCATAGTAAAATATAAATATTTATCTTATGAATCTTTTTTGATTTAGTTTAAGATGAATCAGGTCAAATTTTAAAGTACACGTAGAATTTTCCGATCGAGTGGCATTTTATTAAAGTTCGGGCACGATATACGAAATTTGACGCATTCAAAAGTAAAAGTTTAACCTTGAAATAAGGAGATTCAACATAGTGCAATATATTAAACCTTTAGATAAAATGAGTGCAATTCTACGAGTTCGGGAAAAATAGATATTTCTAGTACAAGTGTTAGGGAATGAAAAATTCGTTTCTCTTCACAGCTATAGTCACAAGGTACTTAAATAGGCATACCTGGTGATACACCTGTAAAATATCATTTGCTATTAAATAGTAGTATTTTTAGTACTTTTACGTTAATTCAGGGTATTATCTTTTCATATTGTATTTTTATCTATAAATTGAAAACTTGATATAGTTTCCCCAATCTTTATCATTCACAATAATTAAAGCGAATCCTTTTTCGCTGACGTAGTCAGCATCTTCAGGCCAAGAATAAAAAACAAAACAAAAATAGATAGTAATAATAATATCCATTGATCTACATCCAATCAATATGTTTCCAACTATCCAGTGTTTCTATCTCCATATATTTAAATATTGTTCCAATTTAGGATAATTCTTATATATTTTAACAATGTAGTGTCGTCCTGTATTTTTAGTAAAATATTTTTTTAAGCTTCATTGTATATTGAGGTGAAATGTTGGAACATTGGACCTGACATTCACAAATAAAATTCAATTCAAATAAATAATAATTCCCTTAATTTTGAGTTCATTTTCAGTACATTAAACTTTTCGAACTCGATAAAGAGTATTTTCAATAAAAAATATCTCGACAATTTTGTTAAAGAGGTACGTGAATGGTTTCATATGGTCGTAAACCCAATCATTTCTACACTTTTCGAGTAGGACACACTCATGTGTAACGTGAGGAAGGGAGGATGGAAACGCTCCAAATTCTGCAGTGGCCATTTCGATGGATCACGATGGCAATGTGCAGCTTACACGACCCTGCACGCATCGGCTGGACGGGTCCTCTGAGGCAATGCCCACAGCTCCGTTTACTAGATACTGCACGGACGTTGTGAATTCCACTATTGGTGAGAGAGAGAGAGAAGGTTAGGTCGCAGCTAGAAGGGAAAGAGTGGGTGAAATGATATCGGGTAAGGCGAAACCTACTATACTACTTGCAAATGAAAGTGGCGGTTGGCAGCTTACTACACTTCCTCGGATTCTGCCGGTCTCTCCACTCCTAATAAGCACACCGCTCGACCTCTCCAGGGTTAAGTTCTTAGTCACCCACTGATCTCCAAAAATTGGAAATTATAATATGTATTATATTTAAAGTTTGTGTATATGTAAAATTTGTTTCCTATATTAAACTGTGAATAAAGTGAGTCCAAATACAATATAATTACAATTAAATTAAAAAGGATAAGATCAACAGTAAATGTAAGAAAGAACCTGACCTAAATCCTTTTCGTAATTATGTAGTGTTTACATTAATTTATTTTTAGTTGTGTTAATAGCAAAAACATTAAAATGTTAATTTAAGCTTAGATAAAAGTGGTATCATTTCCAATTTTGTGGGTACATTAGGTGACCAAGAACTTAACCCCGGAAAGGTCGAACGGTGTGCTCCCTAGGGATGGAGGTACCGGCAGAGTTCGGGGAAGTGTCCTAAGCTGCCAGACGCCACATTCGTTGGCGAATAGTATAGATGTCGCACGGACGTGGTGACTTCCACTATTGGTGAGAGAGAGAGAGAAGGTTAAGTCGTAGCTGGAAGGGAAAGGGAGGGTGATATGGCATCGAGGAAAGCGAACAGTACTAGGGACGTCTCCCGGCGCCTGCCTGGTCGGTCGCAAATATCGCGAGGACACGGGGCGGAATAGGGTCGTTGGCGTCCAACAGAGTCTGTGGCCCAGAAATCAATCGGCTTAAAGCAGCACACGCCGTCTACGTCACTTTACGCTCTGAAGCATAAACAGCAGCGTACATTGTTCCGAAACGAATGAATCACACGAGCGTAAAGGGGAGTTTTGGGCGGCGGTATGTTCATTCTTCTTGTGTTGATTCGCTATACAAAATGTGTAACAAGATTCCATATTTCATAAATATTTATGTATATTTTCATTCAGGTATGTTAGAGAAGACGTTTCTGTTTCACATTTAAATCAAAAATAGAAAATTATTCCATCATTCAAATAATTTTCCCGCGTAACCTAATTAATTGTCAAATCCAGAATTTTGTTGAAAATTGATTTTTTTTAAATTCTTAGTTATAACTTAACTTCAACGCACAGAGATTAATGGGAAATATAGTGATATAAGCAATTATATTTAACTCCCTTAGATCCAAGGGAGAAGGTCTAAATAAAAGGTAATTCTTTCATGTATTTAAGTTTTATACATTGTCATTTAAAGTGAACTATATGAATGCTATTTTTCTCTTTCACGAATAATATTCGATTATACACAAATAAATTTTACACCACAAAAATATCTTTCCTATTAACGTGTATGTTCACCTTAAATTATATATCTACGTCACCACAAAACGGGAAATTATCATCTCACACCAGACACCAATCAACAAGCAAGTGACCATGAAATTGGATGCTCTTACTACAGTAAATGAGCTTATTTCATCCATAGCTCCTTCCAGCTGGAAACTGCAAAGTTTCGAAATCCGCTGATATACCTCGTACACAAACGCAGAACTAGACGTTGCAAAACACTATCTCCCGAGAGTCCTCAAATTTTATAATGTTGTTGAGCTTCATAATGTTTTTTATAATATTTTCTAAATTACTCTGAATCACGTAATTGTATAAGTATCATATTACTTTCCTCGTAATAGTTTTGATCATAAAAAAGTAGTTTTTACATACACTTCCGAGGTGAATAATATAGAAAATTAAAACTGAATCATAATATTTTACTTTCACAACTGATAAACTAAGTACGTAAGTTAACATGAATTACAAACTCTACGAACGAATATTATTTCAAAATGAATTGTTTTCTTGCTTAAAAAGGATGCGATGAATTAAATGCGACTATATTTGTCGCTTGAGTTCCTACCCCACGATTTATATGGGAGTAGAATTTACGAGAGAAAGGAGACCGCAATTCTTCGTCTCTCTTCAAACTTTCGTAGGCGAAATTCACCTAGATCGCGAATGTCAGAGAGAAGTTTTTATTAATGTAAATTAATTGTCACCACGAGTACTTTTTAAGAAAACTTCTGCTTTTGTAAATTTTTCTCTTGCTCTTAAGCGACTTCATTAATGAATTCTCTCGAAGGAATATTTTACGATATCAGAAAGAGAAACATGAAAAAAATGTATCGTATCGCAATTTAATTTTGTATGAAATAAAAAACACCCACCCGTCTTTGGTTGAAAGAATTCTTTACATATATGTCAAAAATTTGAAATTGGGATTTTTTTCATCGTTCTGTATTTTTATGCTTGTTATTTTTAAGCGTATGTTTGTTAACGTCTTCCCTTGTTTCAAATGTCTTGATTGTTTTGTAATTTTCATCTTCAGAAAGATTACAAAGTAAAGATCTCTCTTTCTCTGCCATGAGTTCCACTTTTAATTTATTGTGCTACTAAGCGACGTTCACTACACCTTTCGTTCTATTTTCTAAATTTCTGACTTCCTTTAATAAGATGTATTTTATTCATCCGTTCATATCAATGATGCATTCTCTTGCATGAATGCTTATTTGAGGACCTTCCCGATAAGCGAGGTATTCAAATGACGTTCCTTTGAGTCATGTCTTATTCACAGACACTTTTCTATGATGGAGGTAAATATGTAATAGTAATATTAAATGCAAAAATCATAGAATTCGTAAACCACCTACTTATTTGCTCGATAACAGGAGTTACGTATAGTATGAATTTAACAGATAGACGTAGAAATGGATTTGATCTTGATAAAATTATACTGAATATAATTTGTTTTGGTATTTCTAGATTAGAATTTTGTAAACAAACCTAAGCAGAATTAAATATACAATTTAACAATAAAAAATGATTTTTGAAAACAATGACAAATGATTCTTATTTTTTCTGAATACTCCAAAATATCTCTAACTAATCCAAGACTCTCTAGAAATATTGATAAATTGAATGACATTTGTAGTAGAACCCCTCTTATCCGACCTCGGATCAAATGGTCCTCAGATTAACCGACCTATTCCGTCCTCTCTCTTTCACTGTATAACTGGTTTTTTAAACAATGATGTGTACAATATTCGATCTATATCTATGAGTGAGCGCGCACAATGTGAGTGCAAGAGAAAACAAAACATTCCTGAACCGTCATCTGACACTTTTTCCAGTTCAAGAAATGGTAACCTCTTACAACATATGTAATACTAGCTGATTACCCGGCGTTGCCCGAGATTAGACGTATCTTCTTTTATTGACGAAAAAATAAAATCTATCTTTATCGTAAAATTCAAATACTTTTACTTAAAAATGTGTAGTATCCTAATCCTTCAAATTCGTGATGATTCAAATTTAATACAAAACTTGACTGTATACATTACATCATCTCGCGGAAGCCGCGTCGGTCACATTTTCGCTCCGAGGAATGACGCGGTTGCACCCTTTCGTTAAAATTCTTGTACAATCATAACTATTCGTCGAAATTTTACAATTTACAGACGTTTTTTATCTTCGTTAAATGCACAAAATAAATAATTCATTAAATTTGATGATGAAAGATTTTTTCTTCTTAAATTACTTTCTTAAATTGCAGAATTTTAACACTTCCATTTTTAACATTTTGTCAGTAGTTTAGGTTAATTTTGTTGATCGACATATGCTGTCACGGACTTCTTTGTAGAACTCTTAGAGGTAAACAATATTGCCATTCGTAGTTTTCTTCTATCTCTAACCTTTTAGGCAGCGTAAGCAAATATAATTCCCTTTTTCCCCGATCTTATCGACATTTATTTTTAAGAAATTATTTTTATCTTTTATATTAATCATTAAAAAAATAAAAGTTAGCCTATGTGCATCCTGGACATCATAAACTATCTATTTGCCAAATTTCATCACGATCATCACTATCCAAATTTCAGTGGTTTCGTCGTGACCAGGTAGCAAACAGACAGACACACTTTTGTTTTACGCGATTATGTATTTGTATGGATGTATGTATGTACAAGTACATACATTAAGTTTAAAAGGTTTATAAAAGTTTGTAATTTTTTAATTTTTTGTGTTTGTATATAATTTTATGTACATATATTACAATAAAATGAGTTGCAATGACATCTCATTTGCTTGTTTATTCATAATAACCTGACGAAATTGTGGACTAATTTGAGCGAAATCGATTTTTTCACGCGAACCTCGGATTAACCGGCCTTACGGGTAACTGACCAGGGTCTCAGTTCTAACCAGACCTGCTAAGGGGGTTCTAACGTAAAATTTTGTAACTTAATAACATAAAAATGTTAGAGATGAATAGTTCTACTATTAAAACAGTTGTTTTCTTTCAGTTAAACAACGGGAAATCAATACGAATAACTTAATTTATTCGTAAAATATGACTATATATATTGGAAAAACAATTACAACCTGCTTTTTTGGAGATCTCTGTATTTTGATTCACAAGTTGGAGAAGAGTACCGAGAGAAAAGTTCTGTATGTGGAGTTTCTTCAGAAGAAAGATTTTTTTTCGCAACAAGATTTAGTAATAAAGATAGCACATTCGTTGGTTTCAAATTAAAACCTCACCTAGCGTTTTTATTTACCGTAGCAAAATAAAATATTTAAAATAAAATTTAACACAAATCGAAAACAAATATTTACTAGAACTACGACGGTCGATAACGTAAATTATGCCAGACCTTTCCTACTTGTCAACTGGAACATGAGCGAGGAAGTACAATCTGATAATCAAAAAGTAATGATTATATTCTCACACCTTTTTGTTTTTAGGAACTGCAAAGATGATCAGCCATATCTCTAGACATCAAACTAAATATAATTATTTAATAACAATGGGAAATTCGACATAGATGATTTCCTAGCTTAGCTTCCTGAATTGGCTATATTGGCTATAAGATAGAGTAAAATAAAGCAAGGGAGAGATACATACGCATTCATAAAGGACGTGAAATACATCTATAAGAACAGAACGTGGTTCAACACGTCAAAACGACTATTAGAAATCAAAACTGGACATGTTGACTTTAATGATTATAGGAAAAGAAATATGAGGAAAACGGCGATATGAGAATGCACACAAAATGACGGAACTGTCACACACTTTTTGAATGTACACTCACAGGACAAGAACGGGGAATATGGCTAAATCAACTCATGCGACAAGGAGTATGGGGAATAGATGTCATGACACAATTCATCAATACAAAAGAACGATACACTGATTTCGAGTAATATATAACATTTATCATGACATTACGTAAACAATAAAGGATAGGTAAGTCCCACACCTCCTCGTGGTGGGGACGGAAACGCCGCAAATAAAACTGGCGGCAAATTTGAAACAGCTTGTTACTGGGCAAAGAGCAGTAACGATAATAGAGAGAAAGAAGATAAAAGATATAAACATAAATACAAAATAAATAAAAAGAAAAAAGAATACAAAATAACAAATGAACAAAAGAAGTAATTTAAGAACACTAGAATGAGGTAGAACGAAAGAGGAGTAAAATCCCGGGTAGTGGTCAGATGACTGAGAAACTGGGTAAAATAAAATAAAATGAAATGAATGGCTATAATTAGGGTAGGGATTTGGGGGGGGGGAGAAGGGTAAGGACACGTGTTCAGCTAAAATAAAATGAAAAAATAAATGCCAGTCCCTCCCTTGACCTCCCTTCATCCTAAGGGACTAAATCCTGGGGAAGGCATATTCACGACGAAGAAAAAACAACGCCAGAGGACTCATCATTTTTCGCATTTTCTCTCCTCACGGGCGAGGCAGCGACGGCAGTGGCGACGGCCTGCGTTCGTCAGCTGCTTTGGCATCAGCCTAATGACAGTCGCGCCCCCTTGCGAAGCGCTGTCCCTCGACGAGAGGAGAAATACCTCATGGAGCTCGACATAGATGGCAGCACAGTGTTTTCAGACTCACTCCCCCACTTCGCATCGCCAGAGACGCTTTTTTTGTAAAAATAAAGAGGAACATCGTTGAGACACTTGGTCCGGAATGCTATTAATAATCAGGTTTCCTACTTTACCATGGTTATTCCTATTTTGACCACATGCTTTTAACTCTTTAAACCTCTTTCCTGAACAAATAACATAATCCAGGAATAACATATTGTATTGAACTATTTGATTAGATTCACGACGATATTTTTATCAAATTTCACACAAACACTTAATATTTAATTTGATATCAGTTCTCAACATAATAAAAATTTCCTTCAAAGGTTAATTAATTCTTCACTTATCAACGTCCTGATAAGTATTGAACATTCTTCAATCTTCATTTGAAATTACACTATGAGGATTAGCAAATTGATGAATGTCAACACAAGAATGGATGACTAACCTACTTGTATCTTAAGTAAATATTACTGACTGGTACACACAGTTTTACATTGTGAGACTCTCACAAAACATTCAAAAACCGCGTTAGTGTAGACAGAATCTTGACGAATTTATAATGTTGTTTCCATTTTACTCCATACGCGTTCCTTTAAATATGATTTTACTTAAATTAAGGACTTAAGATATGCTCCCGAAAAAATATTTTTTAACGAACGAATAAGAAACAGATTTGATGGGAAAATATGATTCTTATAATAGTGTGCAATGTCATAAAATAGTTAATTTGTATCATTTCGCTTGCAAAAAATGTTGAGTTTACATTTTCTTATTAATTGCAGAATTGAACTAGCTCCTAGATAAACTGACTTCTAGATAAACTATGTTCCTTATCCTTCCCCATTTTCCTGCTACATCTCAATCCCGAATGTGTTTATCCAACCGGGTGAACCGTGTCCTGCAACATTTCAGTTCCCGTTTATTCCTCAGACAGGAGTTCCGCAGTGTTTTTCCCGTGAGCACTTCTCTGCGTCACTCCTACTTAACTAGTACGAACTGAATGGAGAGCGCGTTAATTGGACGATCCTCTCATTGCTTCAATTTGTTTCGGACTCTTTTGTGACGTAATTGTCCCGGGGAGGTGACTGAGGAAGCGAGGCAAAGACAACAACGGAGACGGATCAAGCTTTGGAGGTGATAGTAGGGGTAATTTGTAGGTAGATGAAGCCGATGCGGGACAGAAACTACTATGGAAACTCTGTCTATATAGAGTAAGCATGGAGATACGCTGAAGCAGGTGTTTGTAACTAGATAGATTCATTACGTAAAGCATTAGGGTAAGCACTTCGTCATACAAAACAACAGAAGCTGACGAAAGCAAAAACTATCTTACTGAATGTCAAGTACACAGTGTTGATAAATAATTACCCAGTGTAGGGAAATTAATGAAATTAGTAACCAATTTATTTTTAATTAAAAACAAACTAAGAAATGAATGTAATGGTACCTGCTTTTAGTATTGTGGCTTCAGTTTTATTTTTAGGTCCCGAGTCACACAACTGCATTCACCATACAGTGTGCACAAACAAAAAATCAAGAGTTGCAATAGTGTCTCAGCTCAGCGTTTGATTCTCGGGAAATGCATGTGCCTACTTATTAGTTGTTACCTAAGTATTTGCTTGGTTTGTTACAATGGTATTGCCTGGCTACTGGTAAAATGTATTATATATTGCTATATAAGTTTGTATTTGGAAGTAAATTAAGCTATGCCAGGTATTTGTTAGTGAAGTTTCACTTTGTTTTCTTTTTTTAAGTCTAATGTTGCGTTACTTCGTTATTATTTGGTTAGATTGTTATCATATAAACATTATGTCAAAGGTTATATTTCTTTGTAATAATTCGGTCACCCTGTAATCATACGTGTAAACCCTATATTATTACATCTGATTCGTGACTGAATAGAGGTCATTCACCACGCTACTGTAGAGACTCTTCCACCACTTTCCACAAGTTCTAAAAGAAAAAGTAACAGGTAATGTAGAGTTTTGTAAAATTTCTACCTCTTACTGGGATGTTAGAAGAAACAGAATTCAGTACACTGAAAATTATTTTTGCGAGTCCTTGGTCGTCTTTAGAGAAACCTAACTGTGATAAATGTACACAGGAACAGCAAAAATAGCTCCGAGTAAACTCTAGAATTATTTTTTTTCTCTGGTGGCACCACTGCAACTGAGTCGACGCGTCGTCATTTCAGCGTCACATCAGCGTCTGAACGGTTGAGCGGTCTTTACTTTTAAGTCTCTGGTAGCGGTCACGCTTCCCGAGCTTTATCCAATGTACGCTGACACCTCCCAAGTATGCTCATAGATTTCGCTTGAAAATACCCTTTCACTTATTCATAAGTGTAACTCTTACTTCGAGATAGTACCGAAGAACCATTGTGGTTAAAAAGAACACAGAGCTGATTTACTTCAATAATATACTTCTAAATGCGATTTTTTAATGGTACCAAGCGATGGATAGTTGTCCATAGTGTATTACTAGTATTCTATGAATCATGGTTGAATGAAATTACACTAGATAGTCGTAAACCCTGTTCAAAAAATTGTTAAATAATCAATGAGGAAACAAAAGCTGCTATACTTCGGACTCTCTCTGTAACTAGTGGTAATTGAGTACGGCCTGCAAAAGTTGTACGTGACTAATAAAACGTAATTTGTTCTGTTATACTCAGTTATAATGTTTTTACCAAAATATTGCTAAAATTTCATGTAAGAATATTTAATATAAATGAAAGACATGGTAATTATTAATTTATAATTTTTTAGTCAATTAAAGAAAGTCCAACAAAACCAAAATAACTATGATATACTTTAATTTCAGTTAATTAATCTGTAGAAACTTTATCATCTGTATCTTAATCAAATGTTCAATTTTCGGATGAATATCGTAGTTAATAGATTGTTAGCTTTTTGCTGATTCAACCCATTACAAAAATACAGACTCAAGAAGCACAATTTTAAAAATGACGACGTTGTATCTCCGTTAATGAGTGATATAAGTGACGAACTTCTTATAATTTCGCTCAGTAAAAAAAATATTCCAAACTTGAAAATTTCGTTGTGTTGAGAAAGAGATCACATATTTTGCACGTCCCATATCCTCTGTTGCGGAGAGGTACACCTAATTAGTTCAACAAATGCTCCCAAAGTTGGGAGACCTCGTGGAATTAACGATCAAAAGTGACAAGCACTGGAGAAACACTCTACGGAGACTCGTTTCCTCTTCCCGTCTCTTACCTCAGGAGATAAAACTCCGCTCTATCGGAGTGTCTCATTCAAACCTCTGCTGTTTTCCTTCGCCATCTTCCTCCCTCTCGTGTCACGTCAATTCCCGTCGGGAAGAAGTAACCACTTAAAACTCGTAGAGAAAAAAAGAAGATAACAGGAAATAGAGTTGAGTCTCTGTGGAGAGCGCAATTTGCCGAGAGCTAAATAAAATAACAAGTGACATACATCCTGCCATGTGGGACCATTGATAAAACAAGAAGTATTTTATGGGGTAGGCCTGGGACCTAGATAATAACATAGAAATAATTTTATCTAATTTCCAGACATACACATACTGTTGATTTTGCATGAATCTCAGACAAATAGGCAAAAAATATTCAAAATAATAACAGGGATGTATTCTACGTAGAACTCCAATTTTCCGGAACTATTAGTCTGGATAGCCATAATAATTGGATTTCTTTCAAAACAAGACAAAATTACTAAGAAATACATTGTCGAGGAAGAAACGAACAGTAACACATTATATAAAATTAGAAGCAATTGTGCAGACAAATTTGGTCTTACCTGCATATGATGTGTTTGTGATATAAAATAAAGAATGAAGAAGGATGAGGGATAAGATGAATATTGATTGCAAACAAGAACAAATAGTTTAATGTCACGTGCTATGATAATAATGAAAAATGATGATAAAATACTGGTTTTCCAAGAGAGCATGATGAGATGATCTTGGAAAAGTCAGCTTAGTTGATGTTGAAGGTTGTTGCATCGGTGTGTTGCTTCGATATCCACGGTTTGATGACCGATGTTCACGTGCCTTCTGTAGCCTAGTAGGGAAGAGTTGAACTGGATAAAATGTCGGCTAGCATGCCGACCCACGATAGAAGTGATGTGATGAGAGGTGTGTCCTCTTGCGAGGTTGTGGAAGGAAGGAAGAAGTTCGAATGAAAGAACCCATCTGTTCTAAAATCACTCGTCTTTTAGCGAGCGACAACGTGTTCGATTTGTGCAATTGATTGCGTCACGTTACGACTCGATCAGCTATCGATTGTTTATCCGTGCCACGAGAAATAATGAGATTCCTGGACTCGTCCAAATTTAGTGCAGGATCGTGATTTGAAAATATAATCAACAAAGGAACTTGTAATTAATGGATCAGATTACATGATGTGCGATGATTTCCTCTAAACTCCATGGCGTGAAATTTGAATAAACCTATGGTATTAGAGGAAATTTTCCAGAGATAGCCAACAATTAAGATGGGTCACTCTAATCACTCAAAGAGTGTGTGTTTCAGAGATGACTCATTTGGCATGATAGGATGACATGACAAAAATGTCTGTACAACAATTTAATGCTATAATAGGTCTGTAGTGGTTACAGTTACCTCTATACTGTAAAATAATAACAATGGCATAGTGTACGTACACTAATTTCCCACTCATTATTAATTTCCTTTCAATTTCCATTTTTCCTAAATCCATCGATCCGGATAATTTACGTTCTTCTGTTTATAAAATGAAAAATAAAGTCATTTAAGTTCTCAAGATATTTATTTATAAAAAAATGGTTTGTTAAAAATTATATATGGTCGTGTTTTTTTTCTCGGAGAAACTTTTGGCGTGAAGCAGCGAGGTATTGGAGAACCTCGCTTGTGCTGTTTTACTGTTTAACCGTGCCTTCACTCTCATGACTGACAAGTTTCTCTCGCATTCGACTGAGCTGAGTGGAAATACGATTGCGGTAAAATAATTGCATCTAATGGCATTACATTTGTAACTGCTCGCACGAAGCTGGTTTTGAAACTTGTTTTGTAGTAAGATCTGAATCTATCTATTCTTTGCATGTTTTGCAGGATTCGTTCAGTATTGTTCTCTCTACTTTGTGTCTACCATTTTCCCGTACAATTTGCGTCTATTGGTCATCGGTCTATTCTTAACACAATCTTCCGGGGTGAGGACATCAATTACGCCACTACGGGCGAACGTTATCGATAAGAGAGGAAAATCTCAGTTCCGGGAACATGATTGTCATAATAAGAAACAACTGATACTTTATGTTTTTATTATGACTTATAAAACTGAAATTCTATCTAAGACCAGATGTAAATTGCGAAGGACCGGGACTCGAATCCGGGACCTCCGGCCAATAGCATTAGAGTCCCGGACCGTCGCAATTTTCGTCTGGCCGTAGACAATCCAACTTTCCTCCACGTCTACTTGGAGATAAAAGGTTAAAAAGGAGTAATTTTAGTTTGTATTTTGTTGTAAAAAAATAATTACTCAACATGAGGAATCTAGTCTCTACGAGACCACCTCAGAGGTCTTTGGGTTTCACAAGTTGAATGAGAATGGTAGACGGGCCCGAGAGGCGAACGGGATGGCGCAGTTGGTAGGCGCATGAGCGCGTAGAGCTCAAGGTCCCGGGTTCGAATCCCGGTCCCGTCTCCCATTTTCATTCGACGTAACATGATTAATCTGTTACCTGGCGGTGAGGTTCACCGTAATCTAAGAGATTTCTATGTTTGTGAACCAGAAATGGAAAATAATACCCAAATCAAGTACTTCCTAAGGGAGTCGCCTCAGATGAGGAATCTAGTCTCTACGAGACCACCTCAGAGGTCTTTGGGTTTCACAAGTTGAATGAGAATGGTAGACGGGCCCGAGAGGCGAACGGGATGGCGCAGTTGGTAGGCGCATGAGCGCGTAGAGCTCAAGGTCCCGGGTTCGAATCCCGGTCCCGTCTCCCATTTTCATTCGACGTAACATGATTACTCAACATTTGTATTGCATTTGAAAGAATAGATTTTTTTTTAAATACTCATTCATTCATTCACTCACGGACCGCTTTCCCCCTCACTTTGCGCTGGCGTTCGTCAATATTTCACAAGCAATCTCGTTGAACGAGATACAGACAAATTGGTCGAATAATGGAGGCTGTATATTGTCGTTTGCTCATCGTTATAACGTTAATGGCAGATGATTCAATAAAATGCGAGTATTTGCGGGAAGTGTTTCGGATTTAACAAGTTCTGTGTTCATCTTTGTACGAGAAATTCATATTTCCGATTTTAAAGAACTTACTAAGTCCGAATTAGGCTACGTGAGATCAGAGAAATAACATAGCAAATCATGAAAATTCTTTAGGTTTTAATTGTGTTCCTTACAAATATCACCTACCATTATATTATTCATCTGTATTTTATTACTGAAGTGAGCAGATTCCCATCCTCGTCCAGGTTATTTATCCGGTTTTCCATCGGGTAGTGACGAATTTTATGTATGGGTTCTCTAGGTTCTTGCCCATGGACCGATAGTCTTATTCATACTATTTTAAGTATTAATCTCGAATTAAGAGTTATTTTAATAATATAATCATTTATATTATAGTAATTTAATAACATAGTATATTATAAACATTTTTTCCGAATAATTTAAAAATTTGATAAAAGTACTTATTTACTAAATAGTTTTTGCATCATTTCTCTATTAAACATAAATTTGTTGGTATTCTGTTGAAATTATAATACGTAGCTAACAATTTTCATTCTTATATTAGGGCAGCTCAGTAATGAAAAATTCTGTCCTAGCGCCCTTGATTGGAATTGATGGGATTATCCTTTGCTTGCTTTCGGAAAGTTAATCTGTTTAATTATTTTATAGTGATTACGTTTATTGTCCTCCACGTGATCATATGCGGTTTGTAGCTGCTTTTTGACAAAAAATAAGTTGTGACATCAAGCTAATAATTTGATTAATTTAACTGATTTGCAGCACTTTTAGCAACAGCATTTCACAAAAAAAAAATTTAACAGAACTCTGAATTTTAGCACGATTATGAAGCTCATTAAAATTCAAATATTCATTTTAATAAAAATATAAACTTTGTTTAATTTGAATGAGTCACATAACGTAACTCCGCCACGGTTATCCTAAAGTTTCCGGATAAAAAACGTGACCTTGCAACCTATTGGGGTGCGGTCTTTCGGATCTTCGCATAAAGACGATTTTGTATTTGTCGCTATTTGAGCAATTTTGTATTGTTATTCGTTCCGTTGCGGACCTGCTCCGCTGCTGCTTGCTGAACAATCGTGCTTTCCAAATACCAGTGTCTTTGGTAATATTTAGCGACCAATTTCTTAATTCCACATTTTAAGGAAAACTATCTAATATTCCATAATGATTCCCCTTTCCTTATGATGTGTTTTCAGTCTAACGGAATCAGCCGATTTCTCTCGTCCATAATTAAGGAACCAATAATTATCTTAGTTTTCGGTATTTTCATAGCATCGCAAAATGAGAACAATTTTTGTGATTGGAAGTTTCGTAACAAAATAGTAAATTATGAATAAAATTTGTATAGATTTGTTTCTCTACACTTTCATGTTTACTGTATTCAAAAAGTTTGTTAAACATCACGATACCTCCTTTAAGAAGATAAATACCTGGGTGGCAGAGCTTCGCTCGAATGACTCAAAAATGGTCATATGATAAAATATGTTTCGTAAAGGGATTTAAACCATGGTTTACTTACTCAGTTACACTGCTGTGTAAGTAACCATGAATGTAAAAAATGATAATTCTCTGCGTAACTGTTTTGCTAATTTGGTAACTGTGCAGTTTACGTTGCCCATATAAGATTTGTGTTTAAGGAGCAATTCTGAAATTTTATGGAGTTGACACACTATTTACACGGTAGAACACGTACAGAGAGTAAATAGAAAACAATAACAATTTCTCTTAAATTGTGCTTACCTCTTTTATTCACACATTCGTAAAAAAATTAAAATTATCTATTCATTGTAATCCATAGCATACCCTATTTATAACTTTAGACATTACTATTAGACATACACATTTATTTATGAGATAATAATGTCTTTGTTGTGTTGACTGCTTGGTGACTTCCGTGAGAAAGAATTCGCCGTACCTACGACACCGATTAGTGACAAACAGTCTTCAGATAATTAACGAAAGCCTACAAGTCTACATGAAAAAGTCTTCAGTTGAAAAAAGGTATGTCTCTGATTGGCAATCACTCATTCTTCAGGTCTTTACTTTCTTATTATACGTAGGTATAAGGGTAGTGTAATGAAGGTCCGACAAGTAAATCGAGATCTTTTCAGGTCTTTACAATAATGGCGTATGTGATATAGAATAAACAAAAATCTATCACACAAAATAATCAACGTATCCGAAACAAACTTGAATTTTGTTTGAGTGCACTTGGAATAAAGATCCATTTTGCTGACTGCGCAAACTCTTTCCTGTCGCTGTAGATACGTGGCAGTTTTACTCGCGTCAGCAGAATGATACGTTCACGCCACCGCACACAACCGGGAAGAGGGTGAACTGTTTTAGTTTGAAACTAAAAAATAAAAATAAAAGTGGATTTGAACTAGGTAAGGTCACTTCATACTTTCCATTTAGCGAGGAGTTACCTTAGTAATGTGCCAAACTGCCTGTGTAAAACCTATCGTTCTTACTTCTTGATTCCGTGCGATTAAATTATAAAGTCCTTTTAATTATACGAAAATCATTATATGAAATTGAAGTATATTTGGCCCGTCCCTTACCGGTTAGTAATTATCATTGGAGTAATACGGTTTTTACTAACTTTGTTGTTCATTCTACCGTGTCTAAATCTATCAAAGTGTAATAAAGAGGTGATTTTTAATCCTCCTTATTTGTATTCTAAGCTTACAGATACGAATGCTATTTTATTGCTACTAATACTGATAGTTTAAACCAAAAAATGCATATAACTATTTTCTTTATTAAATGTATAATATGATAAATCTAGACGCTATATGAGTGTATTTTAATTGAAAATATTGTTTGGATATAAACTAAACAATTTAAGGCATATTCATTTCCTACTCAAAATTTTTATTAAAATCAAGAATACTTTTACATATTTCCAGCTTAACATATTTTCGTGAGCTTAGTAAACAATGCTCTGGTCTATTGTCATATCACACTAACTTTTCGGTTGGAATTAGAAACTATCAAAATGCATTTTGTATCATTGTTTTCTTTAAACATTTTTAAAATTCATAGCTTTTTAATTCAATATTTATAATTTAACCATTATGTTAATTAAAATTTTAAAAAAACTTTTAAAAACTCCTCGTGAAATATATTATTGAATACTTTTATTCACAAATGAACAAACTAAAAATACCGTAACTTACGAGTTCACGTATAGAACTTATTTAATAGAAAAGTTGAACTAATGTATGAAAGTGTATGTAGACATCGTATAATTAGGAAACGTTTCATCGTAATGCACATTGAACATTGAAAGTGTTCCAATTTTATCTCCTTCAGTTGCTAGCCACATTGCTAGATTTGTCGTAACGCGACGTTGCCAAATTGCCAATTGTTCAGCGCGTGTATAAGATTTTCCTAAGCAATGTGAGAGTATGAATTAAGGTTTCATTCATTACAGCTCCCAAACAGATATTTCCAGCTGATATGTGGTACAAACCAATTTAAAAAATCTGTGCGCAAATGTCACCGGGAATCGAAACAGCGACGTAGCGACAGTAGAGTTACAGTGGAACTTTATTTCTCTCAGTCAAATGTATTTGTACTCAGATGCGTTATAATGTTTGTTGAAAAAACCGATATCTCTATCGATCACATAATAGGCACCCAATTCAACGTGTCGTTTATTTCAAATCGTTGATTTGAATAGGAAGTATTTGATATGAAGGGACTTCCTTGTGGATCGACATTTTTAATGAATTCATACGACCACATATATTATATAATCACTCTCGTCTGATAAAATCACATTCTCCAATTCTGATGCTTTTCTCAGCAAATTCTAACTTATACACTGTAAGCTGGCTTATAACTTATAAGCCTTATTATTTTTACTTATAATCTGTTACCTGGAGTTGTGATTAATCTAATTTAAGAGATTCTGTATGTTTTTGAACTCAAAAATTAGTATTACAAAGGGAGTCCCATCGTATAAGAATACTAATCTCTATGAGATCACTTGAGAGGTTTGTGAGCCCCGCAATTAATATATCAATGGTTCCATTGACAAAAAGTGCACATTTTCGTAAAACTAACATAAATCAACGATTCAATCACGTTGAATTGGGTTTATATTTCTGTGATTAATAATAATAAATTTATTGTCAAAAAACAGTACAGACTGCGTATGACCACGTGGAGGAAATAAACTAATTTACTCTCCGGAAGCAAGCAAGGAACCATCCCATCAATTCCGATCAAGGGCCCTAAGGCAGAGGCGGATTCAAAAACTTCAGCAAAAGTACCTAGATAAGATAAAAAGTTAGCTGCGAGTTGCGATTGATACAGACGTCGAGTTTTTAACAAACATTGCACCTCATCTGGGAAAAAATACATTTGGATGAGAGAAAACTCCTTTGTAATTTTACTGTCGCTCCGCCGCAGGTTCGATTCTCGGTGACATTTGCTCACAAATTTTTAACGCTCTGACATTGCTTTGGAAAATCTTAAGCAAACGCTGAGAAATTGGTAATTGAGCAACGTGGCATTACGACAAATCTGACAACATTCCTAGCAAATAAAGGAGATTAAATTGAAAAACTTTCGAAGTTCAATCTCCGATGTGCTGATACATATCCTAAGTATACGACGTCTGCGTACACTTTAATACATTTGATCAACATTTCTATAAAATAATTTATTTACATGAACTCGTAAGTTACGGTATTTTTAGTTTATTCATTTGTAAATGATAGTATACAACAATATATTTCATGACGAAATTATGTTTAGTTCTTAAAATTGAAATTACCCTATGACTACATTCTTAATAATTCAGCTAAGAAAAAAACAATTACAAAAAATTACAGAGAATCATGATTTTAAAAAAAAGAAAACAATTCGAGAGTTACTAATTTCTATGACAATTATGCTATACACTTTGTTGCATTGTAGTTTCCAGAAATACGTGTGATATGATTATACACCAGATCACTGTTCAATGAACATACCAATAGTTGAGAAATATGTAAAATGAGTTGTGAATATGTGATGATTTTAATAAGGATATTGAGTAAAAATTGATAATTAACTTTAAATTGTGTAATTTATAACCAAACAAAATTTTCAATCAAGATATATTATTATAACATCTCACATTTATCTTTTAATACTTTGAGAACAATGTTTTGTGCAGAAAAATGTTATATGCACTTTCTGTAGGTCTTGATACTAATTGAAATTAGTTGGGTATTTTATAAACTTGATTTAAAACACAAAACAATTGTTATAAGGTGTTTGTTGTAAAAACAATCTATCTTCTTCAGTACGTTTTTGGACGATGGCCTCGCGGGACACTATTTGTTTACACTTTTCAATGCGGATTTTGATGATGAAGATAAATGGTAATTTTTAGAATTCCTTATTCACAACCTACAGTTCCAGCACGTTCCTCATAACGAACAAAATATTTTTTTTTAACTGATCTCACAACTTTCTACTACCTACTCGCGGAAGAATCGTTGACGTTATAAAAAAAAAGCACTTAAAAATAAACTACTAATAAACATGTATTTTTATATCGCAGAATCTTCCAGGAATTACATAAACTTTATATTTATTTAAAAAAATGTTATTGTTTCATTAAGATATGATAAATGATTTAAGAATATACTTATGGAAATTTTAAATTGTTGTTTGTGTATTGATTTGATAAACTTCTATTAATATTCTATTTACTAATTCCCTTTAAATACGCTAGTCACACTCCCATCTCTCCTTCCAGAAGAACATTAAAAAAGTGTAGAAACCAATATATCCTGGGATAGCACACAATCTGAGAAGCAATGAGTGATGACCAAATTAGAAATATTTATACCGTTTAAGAAAGCGAGTGTTTGGCTCATTAAAATGTTCGTCGGACTGCCATAGTTTGAATTTTAGTTAGACTTCCTCGAGGCTATAATTACATATATCTGGGGTCTGTAACTTCATTTTCAAAAAAAAATTAGTCATAAGGAAGAAACATTCTATCTATAAAAATTAACGTCGGAAGCGGATAATAAATCCATAATCACAAAAGCATTTTGTTAACTCGATATACAAAGTTTTCTGTTTTTCTCTGTAGGTATCATTTCTTCTTCTCCGATGAAAAAAAATCAAAACTAAAGAAAAAATATTCTGGTAAGTGATGTCGCACTAAAAATCCGTGTCATTGAGACCATAGAAATATGTAGAGATGACAACAAGTCAAAAATATCGAAAATATTTTTTTTCAGATCACTGTGGATGCGTGTAAGCAAGATATTATGTTTTTAACACTTTATTAACTGCAAAATATGTTGTGCTTTCAGTAACGAATTACCATAATTCTTGTTTACTTCCTCTGCACGCGTAGTAAAAGAGTGAAATGGATGGCTGAGGACAATTTTGATATTGCGATCGCTCTCCAAAATTATGTTTGTCTTCTAGAACGATGCATTCTAAAGTGGTATCATTTCAGGTCATAGAAGATGAAATCCTACTAATTCCTACTAAATAACGGAAGTTTCAGCTTCGAAGACCGGCATAAATCCAACAACGAAATATTCTGAAATTTAAATACAATTGATTTGGTTGTTTAATTGTGTTTGCCCAGATCAAATCTACATTTAGTAACATTCATAAGTTTGAGAGAAGATTTTTCATAAGTTAAAGAACTCTAAATGTTATATTTTAATCACATTTTATGTATATATACGTAGGATTAATTATTTATCAGTTTTTGTTTCAAATTTGCGGATTGTTTTGATACCCATTTTTTTCTCATTCTTGTTATTACGTTAAAATAACAAATTCTTACAAAATGACCCGAATATGGAATGCTGGAACCTACTAGTCACAATAACTTTGTATTTAGTTTTGTATTATAAACGTAAGCTTCCGCGGCCGGAGTCAATATAAGCTTGTTTGTCCGGGACAAACCGCGTCTTAGTAGATGTAACTACCAACGTTTTGGCCATCGTGCTGTGGCCTTCTCAGGGTAATGTCAGAGTCGTACACACCTAAGTCACGACAAACGTTGGTAGTTACATCTACTAAGACACGGTTTGTCCCGGACAAACAAGCTTATAGTTTTGTATTGTTATCTCATCAATTGCTTTGCTGATTTTTTATCATTGCTCTTAAAATCATTTTAATGTCTAATCAATATATTTATCTTCACAAATATGAACAATCATTTTGATTCGCAAAAGGTTATATAAAAAATGCTTCTGAGATGCCTCGTTTGCTCCCTGCTATTGAAATCAATGAATTCAACGGCATGCCGATCGTAAAGAAAGAAAGTGGAGAAAATAGTGAAATTGATATCTGGGTCAATGTAAGATAATTAATAAAATGCTGTATATTAATTGCGATGTTTTATTGTCTGATAATCTTAGATAATGTGCGTTAATACAAATCAATTGTATTTTGAAATCTGAATAAAAGTGATATGTTTCTTTTGTTACATTTTCTGAGAACTGAAAATAAACTTTTTTTTTTGTAATGTTACAATATGTTGCACGATTACAGCCAATTGTTGCACGATTACAGCCGATTACAGCGTTGTATCTATCATCAATACCTTTCTTACAGACGTAATTTATTGACTGGTTTAAAATTATTGAATATATCATAAGAATTAACATTTAGTATTATTCATTCATTTTAAATCAAATTCCTTTCATAATGCTTGATTTCCGATTGACCTCTAAAAATAGGATAAAAAAGCTGCATGTATTTTGAAATTAAAATGTACAACACAATAATTAATGCCAATGACCTTACGTTCTTTGCGCCACAGAATAATATTCAGAGGTTAATAGAATATTAATAAGTATTTCCTGAACGCGTATCTCAAGAAAAATTCATACGATATCTTGCGATGGTATTCAATCTATGTTTAAACAATATCGATTTAACCGTAAGAAGCAAATATTTTTACGGAGAAGTTTAATTTGTTTTACATTCCCTAGGACGGCGTTGTGTGATAACAACTTGAGATGTCATTTAAATATAGAGAATAATAAAGTTTATTGAAGTTGAGAACATAAAGAATATTTTGTGTTATGGAAGTCCTAGACGTGTATAATAAAAATTCACAAAATATTTATTTAATAGCGGCGCAACAAAAGATTTTCCCTCGTTACGATTTAATAGGGGTGTATTAACCGGTACTAGTCTTCTCTTTGTCTGCCAAATAAGGAAGGAGTTTCAAGTTTGCCTACGATTGGTCGAACGAAAGTGTGGAGCTTTTTCCCCGTCGCAGAGGAGTGGCGTTGCAAACCTAACAAATCCAAACTGCTAAGAGCGCGGAACGTAGAATTTTGTCGTAAAACTTTTTTTTTATTCCAGAACTGTACATGACCCTCGTTTAGAAGTAGATATTATAATAAAGTGAACTGAATTATGAGAAGGGCAGGTCGAATTAAAAGAATCTCTAATGACAGGTATGTTAACAATGAAGTGTAGCATGAAATAATATATTTCTTCTTATTATACAACTTAATAGAACACAGTATTGCGTAAAGAACATGTGGTCATACTATCCAGTTCTTGATTTATTAAATCATGAGGTAGTTTCGGCCGCATGGCGGCCATCATCAGTGCTGATTCCATTGACATTCGCCACCTGTCTCACAATGGAGCCAGCACTGAAGATGACCGTCACGCGGTCGAAAGGGGCCTTAAAATTTAATAAACAGAAAACTGGATAGTGTGACTACATATTCTTTATACACATTAAAGAACACACATGAAAACATTACAATAACCGAATTAAGTCTAATATTAAAAGTCTCTGTGTTAAAAACTTAATTCGGTAGAGTCCCAATGGGTATTCTTGCTGTCCCAGTGAACGAAGGAAGGTGAATTGCGTGAACTGTGGAATTTAATGGTTGGGTAAATAAATGGATGATGAAAGAAATCTGTGCGAGAATGAATAAATGCATAGGATGAAACACCCGATTTTGCATACGGATAAAATGTGCAATGTAACACAAGTGAAATATCAGTGATTATACTACATAGGTATATTTTTGTCAAAACTCTGTGATTGTACTACATACGTAATATATTGGAAATTCTCAGGTTAACTTAAAAATTACATTACTAATGTGAAAATACTGGTTAATGTATTAAGAAAGACAAGAAAATTGAAATTAGCAAATTGAAAACTAACCGACGAGTTTCTTAGGAGGGAATTGTACGGAAGTGAAGGAGATTCACGTCAAAATATTTTCCTCTCTCAGTACATTCAATGAATGCCATGTTCTCCACGCCTCTTTCTTGTATCCTGTTAAGAGTTCCTGCCTTAAGAAACGCCAGTCCACGCAGACAATCTTCACGCATAACCAGTCGTTCCAAAACCAATGCAATGCTATTTTGTTAATTACTTTTCCTATAATCTCTATTCAAATCAATCACGAGTTGTATCACGTCTCGTAGAATGGTTTTAAAATTATTATATTCTAGCAGTAACATTAGCATGTTACAACCACCATCTTTCCTACAGACTTCATCAGTCATTTTGCTTCCCCAATTCTTTTAATATTTCATAATAATTGATTATATATAATCCTGATATCCAAGGGATGCCCATGTAATCTAAATATTTGGCGACAATTTGAATTTTCAATTGAATCTTCGCTAAGATTTACGCTAAAATTTGGTTTCTCGGGAGTCAATTGACTTGAAATCGTACTTTGATTTAAGGAAGAGAATATATCAACAGAACCAAGGGTGTCCCTAATGAGATCTGACGCAATAATATTCACATAAGTTGTTATACTACAAATCCTCCAATTAAAAACTAGTTTTCGCAAACTTGTGGCATTTATTTTTTGTTACCGAACTGGGGTAAACTTGAAGCAAATAAATTCCTATTACCAGGGACAATTGTAAGAAGATATTTACAGAGGAAAACATGCAACTGAATATGATGTAATAATAATAATTAATAGTAATATTATTACTTTAAATTTATTGTCAAAACAGGTGTTACCAACTGCGGATGAGCATTTGGAGGACGATAAAAATAACTCATTCAAACCCAAATTTGAAACAAATATCACGATATGGAAATGTTATGTATGATGACATTGGAAATGACGACAAACCTCCATATTACTTACATGCAAGGGTCATTGCAGAGAAATAAATGGATCGGAGGTCTTGACGCTTGCATATTTTATGTAGGTTTCAAATAGATTTGAAAACCGTGACTTCCTATAATATTTCTTCCCAATTCTTATCCGAGGTACAGAAATTCTAGGATAGTTGGGGAAACAAACTTCAAAAGAATCTTCTAGCCTGAATATTATGCTCAACAAATCAATGTCGCAAATAATTCCGGAGAGAAGCCATTTATTATTCAGACTCTGGGAAACTTGGGTGTCATTTACCCAGTGTTTACAAACACCTGCGGATGAGACCTTGGGAGCGGTGCACATGGCTACCAACTTTATAATCACTTTCCAAACTCCCACGGAGACGGGACCAAAGTACGACGATAAGCGAAAGGAGTGAGGAAGCGAATGAAGAAGGTGTTGTCCTGATGAAAAAGCTCCCAGCAACCAAGCAAGATGGAGAGGAGAGACCTGAATAAGAGAAGTGGTATGAGAAGCTATAACTTTCCTCTTATATGGAAAGTAGTTTATAACATTACAGAAAAATCCATGTGAATGAAGGGATGCGATATGGTGACGTAAGTTGTAAGGTGGAGGTCCAAGGATGGTTAATGAAAATTGACTTGACACACACATTTTAAACTGAATTTGAATTCGATAGTGAATTGCATTTAGACCGTATTTCTAAACTTCGATAAATTGGGGAGATTTTCATTTTAAACATCATTAAAAGTTTTCTTTCATAAGAATGTTCATTATTAAAATTAATTCACACCCCACCACCAAAGCATACACCACCAAGGCGTCTTCCAAGGTTCCCTTTTGTCTCCAGCATTCTTCAATATCTGTACCAGACACCCCCCCCCAGGGGACTTACATCTAGTAAGTACGTGTTTGGCAAACACGGGGTCCCGAGCTGAGTCTGGCATTACTTCCACTTACTTGTGCTAGACTCCTTCCTTTCTCTTGCCTGACCTTCCTTGGTCACCTCTTGTTCTTTTCGATCCCGACGCTATTAGGGCTAAGGTATCTTTCATTTTCCTCATTCTTGTTCCCTCCTCATTTTTCGTCCTACCCCTCATTCTTTGTCCCCCCTCATTTTTTTGTATGTAATGTTTTGATGTATGTTGTGAGATATGTTTTGGTGT
Source organism: Laupala kohalensis (assembly GCA_002313205.1). Taxonomy (NCBI): domain Eukaryota; kingdom Metazoa; phylum Arthropoda; class Insecta; order Orthoptera; family Trigonidiidae; genus Laupala; species Laupala kohalensis. The sequence goes on along the minus strand of NNCF01126733.1, from coordinate 1,045,732 downwards.
GTTGTAATTCAGGAGGTTTTTTAGTGGGTATGGTTGAGTCATTCGGCGAGTCCCACAAGCGGGGAGAGTCATGTTGGCTCTCCCTAGTGCGCAACTGCATTTTCCCTACCTGTAGAATTTAAGGGCTCTAATGACCTTTGATGTCGACGAGCCGTAAAGCCCCACAAAAAAAATGTACCAGACACTTGCCATCACATCACAACCACATAGCATTATTTAAAGTCGATACTGCATATATCGAACCCGTTCAGTCTGTAAATACCCGAAAGACTTTCCTTCCTGATCACCTATTACTTGTAACAAAATACATTCAATATACAAACAATTACATATTTTTGTGACATGAAGGTTCAATTTTCTTCGATTCGCCGAAAATATATTTACGAATTTTCAAATTCAACTCAGTTTTATTATAATTTTATATTTTGCTTTATTACATGCACGAGAATCATATAAATAAAAATGGGAGAGTAAAATGTACATTATGGCGAAAGTCATTTTGCTGTAAGCCAATCATTCACTTTAAAATTAAATAAACAAAACAAATTTAAAACCTGTAACATAAATAATGCTTAATGCTTCCATATGTTTTCATAATGTCTCCTGATCGTTGAGTCTGAATCCCATCAATAATGTAAGCCTTCATAAAAACACGCTCCACGAATCCTTTCGTACACAAACTCTTCAAACGGTGCCCATTTTGTATTTCACGGCAAACAAGAGTTCTGCTTACACAAACAACTCCGGAAAAATAAGCATCTCGGAAACACGCTCAATGCTCTGGCCCGTATTACCAAAGCCCCGCGTCTAGTTTAATGCGAGCGGCGTGCAACGTACCTCATTTTCGCTAACAAGTGTCGTCCGTTCATAACAGTCTGATTCACAGCAAAGAGCGACGGCGTGTACGCACTGGCGCAGCACAGTCGTTTATTCGTTCGTTCACCGGGCGTCCGAGCAGAGGGCACTGCGGTCGCTGTCGCAGCCTTACTGGGTCCAGTGACACGGCAGCTGCGATCGTTTCAAAACTATGAAACTGCTCATGGGTTCTCATTTAATGTGACATTTCAATCGAACACGGAGGAAAAGATTGTTTTGGATGTTTGGTAACCGTAATAAAGACTAAAATCATTCTGTTATACACCGTCTATACGAATGCGAAGAACAAAATATGAACTAAATGTTTTGAAACATTAAATAAAAATTTAATACGTAACATAAAATCAAATCTTTTCTATAAAGATTGTGAGAAAATATTCATTTATTTTCTGTGTAAAATAACCTGAAAATCTGAACATGCTCGCATTTGTCGACAAAGTTGTATAATAAATGACACTACAAAAATAACGGAAGAACACAAAGAAAATATACGGAATAGAAAATATACTCTTCCTGCATATATGAGCGTTTCACTGTTGAATTCATGTACTAATTTATATTGAGATGTAAATTTAATGATACATCTATGATACTAAATATTCAAATCTTTTGAAAATATGTAAGTTTACTTACATTTGATAATTATTCAAATCAGGAAACAAATTTTGTGGAAGAGTACAATTTACAAATGTCATGTTCTGAATAAACACATGAAATATTATGCAACACTTTTCTAAAAAACTTTTTTTATAATGTACAACATATATTATACGAGTATATACAAATCTTCAGCAATAATTCATTCCTTCAGCAATAAGCAAAACTTAGAATACATTTTGAAAAGTGAGCCTTCATCTTCATAAATTTATATCATATTAGCCATTCAAACGTTATTCGGATAGAGTATTTATTACTGCCGGTTTTCGTTTGTACACCGCTAAGTTTCAACACGGAAGACAATGGACAGAGCAACGGATATGAAATCAATCAGATCTTAATATTTTAAAGCTGACTAAACTGAGATGGCAATAAAACTAATTAATACCAAACTCAAACATGGAAATGGAATTTGCATTTAAAGCTTCAAAACAATACACATGAATAATATTGCACAATCTCAAAAACTACAATATTGATGTAGAATTTTAAAAATTTAACTGGACAACAATTATTATCAGAGTGTCAGCAGTATTTAGGAAAATTTTCGGTCACATGCATCACATCATAAAAAATTAAATTTTAAGAAATTACGAAAGATATCGGAACAGATTGTATATTCCAAGAACAATTCAAGTAAATAGAATTCTGAGTAAATTACTCTATTGCAACTTTGATATCTCCAATTTTATTAAAATTGATTAAAATGAAGTGAAACTTTATTGAAAGCAAATACTTCAACTACAGTTATCAAGGTGTCTTCCGTTTGTTGTATTGGACTTCTTCCGTGCGGAATCAGCTACTCCCTCTCATTTATTTACGTAGTTACCACCACATGCGTTCAACATGATAAGGCATACATACATTTATGAATCCAGTACGAAAACTACTTTAAAATAATTGAATAAATAGTAATATCTAAATCACCATAATTTTTTATTTACTCGCATGGGATGTAAGAAAAGGTAAGCTTAATAGTTTTTGTTAAAGTATTTTTGTCTTAAACTATTTCAATCAATGCATTCAGTTATGTGCAATGACCAAGCTAAATTCTAACCACGCAATTGAATTCAGAGCAATGGCACGATGTTTAGCAAGTTATCTATAATTATAGAATATAGATGGTATAGGTGATTCTTTGAGGCTACACAAGTTAATTTTATTTTTATTTTATCTATAATTACAGACCAGCTCTATCTATAGCAGTTGTATTATTTCAGATCAATTTTCAAGTACACCTCGAATAAATACACATGGAAATACACACATAAAATATACACGGAATACATAATTAAATACACATAGAATTTGCGTGCTTGAAGTTCAAAGACCTAATCCTCGTTGACATAGGTTCTCATGTATACTACGCAGTGGTGATTCGGTCAGAAGTACTCGTAGGTAGACATGGCAGATTCCCAGCGTGGCACCCTTGCTCGCAGTCAGCGCGACAGCACCCTCCTGCATTGCGCACTCACCTGCCAAGAGGGGAAAGGGTGGACGAGTGATAAGGGATGAGGAGGGGGAGAAGAGAGCGGCTCCCTCCGGTAATCCCTTCGCGATTGAACCCTTCATTAGCGAAGAGGCGTCCTACCAAACAAATCCATTAGCGCTTTAAGGGAGAACGGGGCGGGCGTCAACGGCCGTTAAAATGAATACCGATTTCTGTGAATGCTGTACGCGATGATCGTGTAAACATAGCCGTCAGCCGGAGCATTAACGTTATACGGCCTTTTTACTTTCGACAGGTGTGCCTCAATCCTACTTTCAACTCGTTTTCCTTCGTTTGAAATCTCTTACAATGTCAGTAAATCTTCTCAAACAGTATAAATCAAACAGAACTCTTACCCTTAATCCAGGATTTCATTCCATTCTTTTTTAAGACCTGTCATTTTCTCCTGTAAAACTAATGACTTGATTTTCCGTAATTTTTTTGTAATCTTTTCCATTACATTAGTTCATTTTTGTAATGTCTATCGGTGATGATAAAACTATGTACTATTCGAATCTATCATCAGAGTACATCTCATAAGGACAAACTCACTTTAAAAAATTCAGAAACTTGACTTTTGGGAAAAGCATTTATTTTCTAAATTCATCAATTGTTGGAGTAATTACTTTTCAAAATACGAATGCATGCAGTAAATTTAAACTATTTTTATTCAATAAAAATTATTTATTTGCACCATAACCCCAAGATTTTTTTTCCTTTTTAATGATGACCTACATATTAAAAATTGTTCACCTGCGTCATGAGAACGACACCAGAAAGAAATCATTATTTAAAAGAAATTAAAACTTTCAAATGAAATATTTATTTCGACTTTGTTCATAGACAATTTTTGGTCGATTTCATAAAACTGGTCATTAACTTGCCAATGTTTTTGTTCTTCCGCAAATATGTTCAGGAATTATCTTATTGTAATATTTCATGATATAACTGTCTCCCAAACTAGTCACAGTATATCAACGGTCGACAATGATGGACCTGGACTCAAACCTGGGTCATCCGTCACCATTTCATTTGGTCGTTGACTTTTTTGTACGATTGATTCTTCTGAAATCTTCTCTGATATCATTCTAACATGCAATAACCATGTTACTCTTTCGTTAATTTAATGAATTCGTTTGCCGATATACAAGATGATATTTTTTCGCATACCGTATTTTCTCTTAGATAGAACAGGAGTTTCGTTCCCTGTTCATTCCGTACAGACGCTTTCCCTTCGTAATGGCCCCGAAGTACATGAGAATAGATCGAATTAATAGTGAAAGTATGTAATTGTTTTATTTTGTACATTTATTCATTTCGCTAATAATTATTTTCTTATCGTTACCACAGATGAAGATTCAAGATACCAATCGGAAGTTGAACGTGTTTTGTGTTAACATTGAAAAGTATACAAAGAATTCGCATTCATAGTCCTGAAGGTGAAGCCACTCCAGTTGCCAAAGATTGCCGCAGAATTGCATTCTTAAGTTCAATGCAAAGACAATACATTTTGAAATTGGAAAAAGTAACGGTTGTTGTGGAAATGACTGCCAGAATTCCATATTCGCATAATAGTTATAACAGATATGTAATATTTGAAATGATTTGCAATGTGGTACCTTATTCACTTACTAGAGTCACAGAAGTAAATATCCCTCATTTGATGCAGAAATTTTACTTAATTCATTTCACGTTCCCCAAAAAATCCAGGGAAATCGCAAAATATATATTTGAATAAATGAAGGAGTTTGAAATTAATCAAATACTAAACGCGGTACATTCAAAGATATTCCTGACTCTCTTAAGGAATATCAAAGTGAAATAATGATTGAAATGATTAATAATGAATTTTCATAATTTTACTTGTGTCTTTAGAACAATTTTCAAGCCTACGGCACATGCCCAAATTGTGAAGGCATTCGTAGAAGGTGGATAACAGCAGAGAGAGCTTGAACCACCGTCTTTAGTACACAGAGCTTACACTACGTCGCGTTGCCGTCAGGATGAAGTAATTTTTCTTACGTCACCATCACCTCCATCACAAGACGCCTCCACGTAAAAGCGCATATATAGTTTCTGCAGAATGCCTAATTGATGACTCATGAGGTTGAGTCTCCAACATGTATAATCGGTTTTCACAGACCAGCTACTATTTTCGTGATTCTGTCAATCAATCCAGACAAATGACGGACAAGCAAACTTATTCAATAGACCAAAATCCACATGCAAGAATTCTTGCACCGTTTCTGTTGTTACGACACTGAGAACAAGGCAATGCTAAGGCACTGCTAGGACGTATAACATTAGACACCGTCTGATTTTGTACAGGATATTTTACTGTAGTGATGCAGTTGAATCTTCGTTAAAATGGAAAAGATGGAAATATTGCGTCACATTATACGTAATAGCAGAACAATTTTTCATAAAAAGCAATAGAAAATAACAGTATCTGATGTAGTAAAATTTTCGTAAAAATTAAACATCTACTTAAATTATTTACTTTATATACACATAAATTATTTGAATCATGTTGAATTATATCGAATAGGATATTGGGAAAATACAACTTACGCTGAGGTGTTCTTAGCACAGCGACTGCGTCCGATACACACTCAACTCAATCGCGCTCTGACGTGTTGACTTACGCCTAAAATATTCATCTACCGAAAATACTCTACAAAAGATATAATTTGAAGAAAATTTAATGTAGTTCATTTTCAGTTGGACAATATTCTGAAAGAGTGTGTTCTTTTCGAGTTGTAATCAAACAACACAAGAAAAACTGCTTTCGGAGGTTCATTTAAAAATTTTGGTCAAAACTTATTATATCTGTTCGTCAGACAAAACACCATACAGACTTAATTTGTGAGAAATTTAATGCACATTAATTTTACATTTGTATACTTTTCTCCAGAATCGCGCACTTTTCGATTTAAAACCAAAAAACTAAAAGAGTGCGTTTTCTATCGAAATTTTTGATTTTTCTCAAAAATGAACAGGATCTACGAGGTGACAAAGCTGAAATTCGGATCCATCACCTCCAAAGACATAAGGATGGATTGGGAGAACAACTGCTATATTTTCACCCCGCCAAACTACCATATGAGTGGACTATTGATTATTCTTTTGATTCAATATAAATGGAATAATTGTTTACATCAGTATTTCTGTGCTCGGAAAAAGACAAAATTATAACATTTATTAAATTTTAACGAACATATATAGTAATATTAAAGTACTTTCTTGATATAAAGAACGTCTAAAAGTGTCAGCGTCTAACACGTGATACAGTAATGTGCATATTTTCTTCGTCAACATTACAAAATACTTAAACATTGGCGGTACTGTAAAGCTGTTTTTATTGTTTTTCTTGTACCATATCCCGTAAGAGCAGGTTTAAATGTTATTGAGCAAATTTTTAATAAGTAATACACCACTTAACAAAAATATTCCGATCAATTCTACTGACACTTTTGACAAGAAAATTATTAACGTACAATATATAAAACACAACCATAGAAAATTTTGTGGTAATTACAGCACCAAAAATTAAAATAAACCTCCTAAAGGAAATACTATTCCGAATGAAAAAGAAACTGACATACTGGAATTAAGACGTTAAGCCCAAGGCATATCTCAATTACAACAGCATAGAGCATTTTGATCTCTAAGGCCGCCGCATCATCACGACACATGACAGTTATTGCTTATGAGACAAGCCGGAGATTGAGAATGACTCGACCGGTTTTCTTTACACCTCCCATCAGTATCAAGAATGAAATTGAGCAAAAAACATCACTTGGGGAACGATTATCGAGATAAGGGCAATATTTTGCGCACATGATAAATGAGTAACGGTCTTCAACGATATAAATTAGAAAATAATCTCTCTGAGATGAATACATTTATTTATTGACGACGAATGAAATATTTTATAATGAGTTAATAATACTGTAAATTCAAGTACTTAGATGTATTTCAGCTATTCCTCTAAATGTCAGAGAACGCAATTTGTTATTCTTTAATGCGCAGTATTCTTCCCAATTCTTAGGTGTAAAATCATTTAAAGTTCAAATATATTTTTATATACATTTATTACATTTTCAGTAAATGCATTCGGTAAAGAGTATTGTAGAAGTTAGGAATCAACGTAGAAGAGTATTCGGTAAAAAGTATTGTAGAAGTTAGGATTTTTCAATGTTTCGAAACAAATTATCTTTTACAAATTAATTAAACTAAGACAAATTCCTTTGTCCAATATTACTTTTCATAATAATAATTATTTACTGCAAATAGGTAGCACTTGCCCGGTGGCATAATATAAGAACAAATATAACAAAATAATGCATATTAGCTACCGATACATTATGTACTGATTACATTATGTACTAATATACATAGATTTAATTCTTTATTTATATTTTTTTAATACCATAAAATCTTAACAGAAAATTACAAATGTTCAATAAAATATGAAACTTTTTAAAAAATTAATCAAGAAAAACCTTAATCAAAACCACACCTACTCGTGATACCAATCAAATGAAACCTGTGCAATTAATTGTGTTTCTCAATTGTAAACTTAATTGAAATAAAGAATTACAATTCAAAAACTTGTTTTCCTATGAAATAAATCATTTTCGAGAATTGTAGGGCTCCTAAACTATGTTATAGCTGATTTACCATTCTTAGGTCGTGTAAATGTTTATTTATTTCATCTCTTATGGAAAGGTTCAGGCCATGAAGTCTGCTCTTTCACCTAACCGTGACCAGGTGAAGGAATGGAAAATATTGGGTTGACCGGGTAAATTATCGTATCTAACCGACAATTGCTTGGAGCAGGTGAGAGAAGCCCCGTCTAAATACCTCACTTAGTTCTGCCTTAGTGTCTGAAAGCACGTTCTACCGCCCAGCGATATGGTGAAGGCGAAGACCCTAGACTTCTTGATCACTGCTGTCGGTAATATTCAGTATGATTTATACTTATAATTCTTTTGTTATTGACAAATATTATTTAGTTTAATGTTATACATTTATAATTTCATGAAAATTCAACATTTCAATCGTGTCTGCTTAGTATGGGTTTTCTTTTGATAGAACTCGTCATTTATTCTGAACGATTGTTCTTTCAACTTAATTGAAAAAGCGTACTAATTATACTGTGAGATAAAAACAACAATTACTTATGTTCCATATGGGAGGAATAATAATTAAATAACAATTTTTCCGAGACGAAAAGAATTCTATTAGATTGTCACTACATCAGTATTGCGTTTAAGAGAATCAGTGGACGAAATCTAGATGGTTCTTTAAATTCCCTAACGCCTAATGATTATAAATATAAGACTTGAAATGAAGGAAACCTCTATAACCAGTCCACGTAGAATAACTCGTTCGTGGGAATTTAAAATCTATTTTCTGTGTAAAAATAATAGTTAAAATAACAGATCACACATTTTCTGTACGGAAAGTAGTGTATGTGCTCACAAACAGAGTGTTTAGCAAATACCCTCCCATTCAAACTAATATTGTAATGATATTGTAAATATTTTTAAGGCGGAAGAGCAGACCTCGGTATGAGTCTCGCCAATAATAAAGTCATTTATGTATTTATTTATTTCGCAGAAAACAAAAAGAAAAAGCATTTCAAGTGGATGATGTAACCAATATACCGTTACGCTTAACTACGTGTTTAGGTCTTAGAATTTTCTAGGGTGTAAAGACGCTCTTGGATTGCCATGTGACGAGAAATATTAATTGACCCGAAATCTCCACAGAATTGGAAATATTAATTAGTAATTTATTTACACCTGATGAATAAGAAACAATTAATTATTTAATAATCCAACATTTCATTATGACTGGACGTAGTTCATTTTAAAAATTAACCATAGTCTCGTCTATTAAATCAACATAATATGCAGTAAAACCAGAATTAATTTAAAGATATTATTATTATTTGTTCTTTCCAAATCACTTTGTGCCAACAAATGATCATACCTTCTAAGTAGAGTCTTTTTAAGGGAGGATCTATAGAGAAGCCAATGCCATGGATGAGCATTTACGTAGTCTTACAAAGCGAACTGGAACAATTATGAAGCGCTCATTCAGGGAACTCTGAATCATGAAAATAGAGAACCTACGACTGAAAATTACTTTATTCCGAGAGCAACGTCCAACTATAATCCTAAAAGCGGGAGGATGAAGAGGATGCTGCGGCGCTGTGGCGCCAGCTACCACATCACGCCACTCCCTCCTCTCCAGAGTCGGATCACAGACATCGGGAGCGGAGGGTGGCGTGGAGTAGCGGTCGGTAGTGAAGCTGCTGCCTCAGCTTGTTAGTGCTGCTCGTCAGCTGCCCAGACCCTCTCCCTCGCTCCGCTCAGAATGCACCATTCGCTGCAACGGCTTTTATTTTGACTTTTGGAATTTGCTTTTGTATTTATCCCTTTGTCTTTGAATGTGATCTTTGACTTTTTCAGTTGCTTCCAGAAATGGACACCTCGTCTTCATTCAAACGTCTCTTTGTTTCGACATTTACGCTCTCTTCGCCTAAAAAAATAAGTTAGATAGCTCAGCCTAAAGTTAGCTGTGATAGTTCACGCGTTGGCTATCTAGCGGACAGTGAGTGCCATTAGCTGCCACAGCTCACGTTGTAGCTGCCCTAAATAAGACTTCTTCTGATCGAGACCAATTTTCTAATACTGCGGAAGCTAACGCAGTTTTGTCTGGGAGGAAGAAAGTTACATCAACAGCTATAGCTTATACGTTTTGCGCGCAACAGCTCAGCCCCGCTCAAAAAACTGACTTAACAACAAGAACTGTTGCTTGTTCCTTGACGCTGATCTCGTTCGTAGTTGCAGCTAAATGACACTCGGATGCGCTGCCTTCTAAGCATTCGCTTCGTGGACTCATGACTGTGGCGGCGCAGCTTGAGCAATTGTTCTACGGAGTCAAATCGACCATGGCTTTCAGAACTATGAATAGTTGTTTACTTGAACAAAATGATTCATTACATCGACTAAAAGACGAAACCCCGACGTTGCCTAGTCCGAAACTTGAAGTCTAGACATTTACAGTGTTTTCTCGACGCCGAGCAACCGTACACTGATGATATGTTGAATTTCTGAAGGTGAATGTTGGCGAATACCTAATTTTTATTTTAAATAATGATATTTTCAAATGTATTTATCTAATAAGAATACATTTCAAACATATTTCAAATAAAGAAACGTTTGGAAACATAAAAACTATTTTCTTGGTATTTAAAGAGGTATTTTTCAAGATTTTTGAGATGATTACCATTTTACGTATTTAATATTCATGGTACCAATACTATGGTGTCAACTCTTAGACAACGTAACACAAGACAATAAAACAACATACTCAATGTTAGTGTTCGCGCCTTCAGAGGGAAAGAACCCTGGATCGTATACTGGGGTCGGATACCTGAAGACAGACGTCGAAAAGAAAGATTGTTATACGTCGAAGTGTAAAGGTTTCACCATGGTGTTGTAATAAAAATGAATATCGTCAAGAAAGTCGAGAAGAAAGTATGCAGATAATCGACATCGACTCACGTCGAATCGATATTTCATGATTACTGGTTGGTAACATCATCTACTATAGGTTCCCTTTTCTTATCTTGTAGATTAGCTACTTAAGCTGTGAGAACTAATTCTGTACGCTGTGATACAGAAGGTCGAAAATTCACGTCATGGCAGACGGATGTTAGCTGTGATCGTGTATTGTCTGTCCGCCTGGCAGCCAATACATCAACTACCAGAGCTCAGGTATTTTTTTCAGTGGGGGTGAATTTGAATTTATTGACTCCAATGAGACTCGCATAGTTTTTATTTCTGATTTACAAATTCCTGATAATTTTGACTAAAACGAGTAAGGATTTTTATTTTTTTCATTCTCGATTGACTTGAAGCAATAAGTATTTCCAATGACTGTCTCACCTTTAAAGCATGTAACATGACTTCGTTAACTGACGCTATAAATGTTAATACATTATAATAAAATTTTCTAATTTGTCATTATTTCTGATTTTAATCATATAGATAAATTACATCTCACATTACAAGATATATATTTCCAGACCTTCCATTTTTAAATTAGTGCGATGCAATAATTTTCAACGCACAATATATTAGCACAAGGCAAAACTATCTCACAATTGGTTTGGAATTCCCCGCTAGTTCCCAGAAAACATTGCTCCACAATTACTCTACCTTCGCCTCACGATAAGTCGAATTGAATATAAGAGCTATTAACGTCTCACCAATGCAAATGCTGTAATGCAGCTCAACAGATAAGTCATTAATGCTACACAATGAAGCCTACTACTGGCGGTAAAACTTACATTTTGCAGCATAGTTGTATTAAAGACATCAAACAAGAAATAGTGATTCCTATTTTCCAGCTTACACTTATACTATTCATGAACATTATCTTTACATAAATCAAAAACTGCCTCTTCTTTCTTACTTTTTCAGATTCGTAATTTTTATAAAATTTCTACAATAATTTGTACAAAGTGAAACTCTTCGATTGCCTGATTATAACGAATTTACCTGTATTACAAATGTTTCCTGATATAAAAAATAGTTTTAACCATAATATTGTATATATAACCACCTGAGCGTAGTGATTTTGACTGACAGGATTCATTTATGTTTCGTATTTAGAGAAGTATTGCATATAAACATGATCTAGAACTTTAATAACTCAATCTAAATGGTATTTCATACGAAGACCAAAGTAAATTTGTGAAAATATATCAATATTGGGTCTCCATTTTCCTTTTCATTTTTTTATTTTGTTCGATTATTACGCTACCGACGCGATATTTCAATTCATTTATAAGGTGCGGACTGAATATGAGATACGGAGATTTACAGAGAAACCAAACACGTTTACCATAGGATCTAACAATAAGTAAATAAGTTCAGTACAAAATATATTGTATTTCATATAAAACGTTTTTTTCTTTTATCTAATTCCAACACCGTTAGCACAAACAACTTTTCAAATTTTTAAATTATTTCAGGGATGAAGACTTTTTAATACTTTCTAACTTTGATTTTTATATAGTTTTCAAATATTTTCTAAACGAACTGAATTTCTGAATTTATATCACAGAATGGGCGAATTAATTATATCACTAAATGAATTATTTTAACTTCATTCAAGTCTCACATGACCTCATTATTTTGAATACTCTCCTCCTGACTTGACATTCTTGTCGCAGTCAATACTTTTGAATTGGCATCGAAGCTCTGTGTCACCGAATATCCGAAAGATCAGAGCGCAGCAAATGTCACCCTCAGTCAGCTTCATTCCATGAAAAAGCCATTGAATGGAACTTCTCATTTCCATCAAGTCTCACAGAGCGCCCGTGTCACCAGTGGACATGCGAACAGACATGCAATATCAGTTGACACTTTTTATATGAACTCTCACTCGCGACTTACCCATTTTGAAAAAGAAAATTTTGATCATTATAATTATATTTCAATATAAATGAAAAATAGCCTATATTCTGAAATGGCAAAAAATAAAGCAGTTATAAAAATGTATGCCGATGTCCAACGACTTTGACTCGCATTTCTGGAATCGACCGTCAACGTGTCACCATGGAGGGTCAACCACATAACTTTTACTTTTGTCCCCTTGATTCCCCAGGAAAATGCAACCAACATAGCGTGAACGCACAGCGTGTCAACAAGATTAAGGGAGGTGATTCTGCGTGTTTTAGTGCACAAGTAAATACGTTTCTTATTATATCGGCAATCTGGCAACAAAAAAAATCCGGGTAGAAGAACGTCACTGGAAAAGGTTCCTACATTTCGACTATAATTGCGTGGCCTTCTTCAGCGTCGCCTGTGCCAGGTTGTCACTATTTATCCCATCCGGGAGCTGTACTAACGTGACGGAATCGCTTGCCTAGGACGCCCAGTATTACAAATACATTCCAATAGCACTCATTAATATCTTACCCAATACGCACGTATTATTTTACGCAAAGATGTTATTTTACTAATTATTACTATTATAAATAAAAATAAGTTATTAGATAGATATACTGGTGATACAGTACTAATTATCTGTCCAGGATCTTCTTAATAAACAAGATTTGTCATGGCTCTTTTTAAGTCTTTCTTAAACAGTTATTCGTGTATTTTAAAGAGAAATCTACTTTCTTAGACACCGAAGACCGCGTGATACACGTAAATAGTTATTTAACGTGGTATCTTATCAAATTCATCGCAGGATTAGCGTCTAAATGAGTCTATCCTATTTCCCTAGTGTTTTGGACTCATCAACCAAATAACTCTTTGTTGTAAATGTATATCATCCTTCTTTCTGTACATCATGAATTTTTAATCATCTGCGTTTACTGTCGTTTTAATGTCATCATATCCAAGAATATTTTGCTTTAATTTGGAGGATTGAAAGTACTTTTATTTGTGTTCTCATGTTAGTTCAGTCTTTCCTTAGAAGTGGAATTGACAGCACATTCTTTACGTACAAAACAGAGTAAATATGATCGTAAATATAGATTAAAAAATCTATGCCTTTTCCAAAGCCAGTCATTTTTCACATCGATACCCACATGTCCTACCATTTATATCGCCAGTTACCTGACCACTTTCTGAATAAGCATCGTAGCCATTACTCCGAACACAAGCCAACCTCAATAACCACTACTCCTCAAATCCTGATCCCCACTTACCTATTCCGTCGTCTACCTGTTCACTTCCACCTCCATGGTCTTATCTCCAACTTGACCGCTTCCATCGCCGCCCGCCTCCCCCCCCCCCCTCACTGACCTCTCGTTCACTGATCCCTTCGATAGAAGCGCGTTCTCCCTCTGTCTCCATCCATCGACGCTGACCCCAACTCCGCCATTCCGCGTCGCGCGCTGCCTTCGCATCCTAATTACGTATGGATTATTCAGAATCGCATTAAGCTCCCGAAGCCGATGCCGCCGATGCCGCCGCCGCCGCCGCTTCCTCCTCCATCACCGTGGGCAAGTGTCCTCTACCTGGCATGTATCAGTTCAAGGGACACGACCAGTGGGTAGTAAGTGAAGAGAGGAGGAACAGCGGATGCGAAGACATGTGACCAGGGGAATGAGGTTACCGTTTGAGGAAGCGAGAGGGTTGTGGAAGTGATGTGATGAAGTGGAGTGGTAGATAGATGTCCGATATACTAGATTGGGATGGAGGTGTGTGCGACAGAACACATTCATACAACAGAGCTTGTGTGTAGTTCTTCTGAATACGTCAAGTTACATCCTTTGGATGTTGAAAGGTAGAGAAACATTTGGTAAATCGCTCTATACTGGTGTAATCGAAGTGACTCACCATGCATTTAGGCTCACATCTTATTGTTCAATACTATTTACGTCCATCATATAATTAAAATAAATATATAATTTAAGACTTACGACCTTATGATAGAAGAATGATACATAATTATATTTATTAGAGAATATTAAGTTGTGAGCTTAACACAAAATATAAAGTAACCGTCCATCATATCGTCATAAGTCTTAAATTATTTACTTATTACTCGATAGTCTCATTTTTAACTTAATGAATAATATTTCATAAGGGACATTCGAATCCGAATTTAATAATTTTCTGCTCATACTACACAGTATTAAAGTCAAGTGTATTAATTACTATAGTACTAATATTTTCTTAATTCCTTACTTTTTTCTATTTTACTACGGGACCAGTAGTCATCTACTTGAACCAGTATCATTAATATTCATGAAGTGTTTTGCTGTCATAACAGAAAATCTATGATAATTTAAGAGTCCAGCAACTGTAATATTAGTCTACTATACAATAGCGTAACTTAACAATATACAGAATGAATTTAAAATCGTAAGACAAACTTTGAAGAGTGATAGAGCTCACTAAAATAACCTAATGTTATATAGGAATGTATGGACGGAAGTGATGCGTTAAATCACAAACGCATGTGGACTTGGTGTAGCAGTCTGATGGCAACCATGATTTATTGAGACACGATTTCTTTCTACAGGGACATCTAAAACCCTAAATTAAGAGACTGCGGTAGATTCTGTTGAGAATTTCGTCGCTTGAGTATCCTACGTGACGGCACAAGTGCGCGAGATATCTGCCATATTTGTAAGTTTCCGTCGATCACTCAATCGACGCCGCCGATATTGTATCACTGTCGGCGATCGCAATTTTGAATATTTATCAAAAATAGTAAATAACTCCTTCCAATCACTATGTGTCTCAAATATAGACAATAATTATAAATGCAGAATTAGTGGTATACAATTCTTCTTTAATTTCATTTGCTTATTATATTGCCAACGTTTCGAGGTGTTGTTGACCTCTTCTTCAGGGCTAATAAAAACACATAACAGATACTAACTAATTTTACACTAATACACAGATTTATCACTCTGAAATCACTAACAGACACCCTTAGTAGACATAACATAACAAATTAAAATACAGTTAGGACAATGTTCAAGTATTTTTGTAATCATTTTTACAATTTAACTTCTATTACTTATATATTATCTAAAAAACAAAATACTTTAAAACAACCTTGGATTGTATGAAGTAATTAAAAACCCGTGATATTAGTTTCAGTTACATGTCCTTTAAAATTTAAAATTTTAAAAATATTATGGAAGGTTACACTGCAATCTTCTCTGTCAAGCAGTTCATTTAAGACTATCTCATATAACCACAGTATCGCAAACATAAGCATCATCACGACAGTACTGACAACATAACTAAGTTTTACTTAACTTTTACTTTCTCAGCAAAAAGTATAAACTGTCATAGTATCCTGTAAAAACATTATTCTCTAACCGTTTTTATATTATTATTTATTTTTATATAAATCGCTCTAGAATTAATCTTTTAAAAAGATTATCTTCTTTATCTAAAATTTTAGTCTTTTCAAAACCCATGACGTATTCATTCTTTTTTCAGTGATGTTTAATGCCACTCTTATTCTCATTTAGATTTTTGTAATTCCTTTCATATTCTTTAACCTTTATAGCTAGAGGTCGTTTTATTTGTCCAATATATTTCAAATTGAAATCTTTGCATGGAATAGAATAAATTACATTAATTTGATCTAATGCTTTTATTTTGTCTTTATAACTTTGCAACCTTATTAATCACACGATGTACAACAGATTTGAAACTCTACAACTACTTTTTTCATTTCTTTTTTTATACTATGAATATATGCTAAAACAATAATTCTTTTATTATTCACTTGATTTTCAATTTCTAATTTTTAATTATTTAGTTCATTATTTACTTTCTTCACATAGAAGTATTTAATGGTTTTCTTTATTACATTTATTGGATAATCATTCTTTTCACTTTTTGTAAATTATCTTACTAAACTTTTCATGAGATCGGTTTTCAACTTTTTTGAGTAAATTAATCATAAGATTTTTCTTCATAAATGGCTAGAAGTTCATAATCCTACCAGATGCCGAAGGTTTTATAAATCAATTAGTGATTAAGTTTCCATTATTATTTATAATACTGGTGTCGAGAAAATTTAAAGATTTTTGAGATTCTGTTTCAATCGTAAATTTAATTTCATTACAATATGAGTTGAAAATTTTAAGCACTTTATTTCTATCGACTTCTTTTATTATTAAAAAGGAGTCACAACATACCTTCCATAATACAGGTAATCAAATTTATCTAAACATACAATTTCTAAACATCTCTTAGTCAATTCACACATAAAATTACTAAGTGTTCCACCTATTGCTACTCCTTTCTTTGATTTATAATACTTCCCATTAAATTTAAATCTAGATGCATTTAATTATGTGTTTTTGTTAGCCATGAAGAAGAGAACAACATTTCAAAACGTTGGCAATGTAATAATTAAATGTAATTAAAGAAGAATTGTGTATCACTAATTCCGCATTTATAATGATTGTCTATAATTGAGACACGTAGTGATTGGAAGGAGTTATTTACTGAGTATATAAAAGACAATCGAAAATTCTTCATTGTAAAATATATCATAAACGTTACTGTAAAGTAACAGTGATGATATGGTAAATAAACAATGGTTCATCTTTCAAGACTCCTTTCTCTTGAGTTTGTACCCCAACGAGTCACCATGGTGCTTACATTCCTTAACTAAAATTGTTTGTTTTAGCAAGCTCTACCACCCCTCAAAGTTTGACTCATGATTTTATAAACACCCTATATACGATCCAATCGTATTGTTGAGTATTTTAGACAATCGCATTGGCATGAATGAAGGTTATTTTAATGAATGAAGGTTGAGTTTGAAAGCCAGTGTAATTTCCATTATAACCGGGATAAGTTTTCCCATTTCAGATCGATCAAATATAAAATTCGGGTAACTACTTAATGTCAATTAATTTTGAGTCTACACTACATTATGACCCTCCGTAGGGGTAAAAACATATTTCTCCTCAATTCAAAACGTTGTAGTTTCAACAACCTGCCAAAAATTTGAATAGATTGGAGAAGATATTGAAATAAAACTTCTTATATTGATTTATTATAATGGGAGTTTGTATATTTAACTCAGCAATTATAATATTCAATTTTTTTTGAAACAATGAAATATTTCTTGGCATAAAAATATGCTACACCACAGAGTATTACACCCATAAAAAACTGATGAATATTGAAAAAATATATTTCCTGGCATTGGAAACTGCTTTCCAAAAGCACTAGATCTTTGTCAATTATAATGAATTAAAATTTTATAGCCTTAGTTCAAATCAAACATGATTATCTATAATATTAGACTATAACCATTAAGTACACATTTGGCATAATATTGTTCAAATATAAAGATATTTTGTAAAAATTTGAAAGTACAATATCTAATGCTCTATTTTTCTGGTATTAACTTGCCATATTTAAAATATACGACTTTTATTGGTAGATTAATCAACCTTATGGCACACGTATTACTCAGCAAAAAAAAGAAATATTTAAATGAGTACCCGACTGTCATTATTTCATATTGTTTTGATAATGGTCACCCAATTCACCATTATAACGCTTACACTTCGACTTTATACGGGGAGAGAAAAGATATCCCCCAAAAATCATAATCGTAAAAATTACGAGAAATATAGTAAATTTACGATTGGACTGAAGTAAGTTACCTAAATTATAGTGTATTTATCTAGTATTTTACCTGCTTTTTTGTTCGTACATCAGAAAGTACACAATTGTAATAAATTGATGTATGCTGTATTATATTAAGTTTATGAAATGTTCACAAGAATGGAACATGGATTAATGCTATTTATCCAAGTTATTGATGACAGAGTCTACAACTTGTATTGTTGTATTTGTAAATGGGAAATGTAGTGTGCTATTGAAGCTTATCTACATGGAGCCATAGGAGTTAGGATTTGGGTGGTAGGTCATTGCTAGTAAGTGGGCCGGTTAGCTGGCTTTGCCAACAATTTGGCCCACGTGGAGGGGTTAGTTGGAGTTGTTAGTAATAGTTAAAGAGTTATTGATACTAGGAGGAGTTGGATAGAGGAAGTAGAGTTCGCTTTTCAGTAGTCATAGCTATATGAACTGGGATATTAATGTGAAAAGCTACAAATATTCTGGTCCCATCGGGAGTCGAACCCGGGATGACTAGGTGAGAAGCGACAACACAATGCGACCAGTGGGGCATCTGTAGAACAGGGATGTCAACGATAGCGCGTCGGGGCAACAGAGCACAGCGAACTCTCTGCCTGTGAAGGCAGACTGTTGCCAGGAAGATTTCAGACGCGACTTCGTGTGAGATGAACGCCGATGAAGTGCACTATGTTTAATACATGTGAAATATTTGGTAACGAAGAAGAATAGTATTAAACGAAATTACCAAGTATTCCATAATATATAGCCAAAGTAATTACGTTTTCATTTTTTCGTATCATGATTTTTTTTTGTTTCCTTATAATGAAGTATTTCTATAATGTTTCCTTATAATGAAGTATTCCCCGAAACTCTTGTAAACCTTTATTCAAGGAATTAAATATCTTAACACTACCCTGCATTTATATTTATGAAAAGGTCTTGTTTGTTAAGACCAAATTACTGAAGTGCCACCCTTGCTTTATACGAAACATTCTCGTTCATGAACACAATACTCGCAATAGTAATAATATTCAACGGCCTAGAGTGTCAACCACTCTTTGCCAAAAAGGACCGCATCATTCAGGAATCGTTCTATATAATTCCCTGCCCAACAATATAAAATACATTATGAAATTGAATATCTTCAAATCCGCGGTTAAAAACTACCTCCTGCACCAGTGCTTCTACATTGTAAAAGAATTTATTGATTTTAATAAAAGTTAAATTCGTCTTGTACTTTATCACGACATTGCTGTAGCACTTTTTAAATAACTTATAACAATTTCAAAAACTATTTTCTTGCATGATTGTGTTGCCGTATGGCTCATATTAATTTAGTTTTATGTGTACTCAACTTTGGCACGGTTGTGTACATTAATTCTGTAGCCCCATCCTGGCCCGGGTTTTTCTCCGTTTTTCCTTCGGGTAGAGGCGGATTTCTTATACAGGTTCTCTAGGCTTTGTCTAGGGGCGTGTTTATTGTAACAATAAATCGTGAATTTAGTGTTTTTTCAACTCTTATGATTTTTAAACACTATACTCAGAATAATCTATAGTTCGATAATAACTTGTACATGTAAATCTACAAACATATTTGCGTTAAATTACAAACATATTGACGTTATATATGTATTACAACTCGCGGCTAACTTTTTATCTTATCTAGGAACTTTTCCTGAAATTTTTGAATCCGCTTCTGCCGTAGGGCCCTTGATCGGAATTGATGGGATGACCCCTTGCTTGCTTCCGAAGAGTAAATTAGTTTATTGTCCTCCACGTGGTCATACGCAGTTTGTACTGTTTTTTGACAATAAATTTATTATTATTATTATAAACTGATTTTGTGTCCAATCAAAACTGAAATATATTACTTTACATTCATTTTACTGCGAAATATTCCTTTGAGCTACAAGAAACTATTTTCGTTACCCAGAAGATGGAGGGACGTACGGTCGCAGAGACCTGGAAAGGAATGTGTTAACCCCTCCTGCCATGCCGCTGTTATCACGACTCAGATCTCTGAGCACGCCACAGACGCAAGGTTGTTCCAGTGCTGCTTCTCTTAACACGAAACGTTGTGAGATAAAAGAAGAATCACTAATCTACCTCTAAATATCGCAGTTTTTAATACTATTATGGTGAAAGAAATTAATGCATATTAATTTCGATAATTGAATGATTTATCGCAGAAAAAATAAAATCATACTTTCGGAATCATTAATTGCAATCCCCTCGAGCGATCTACGATTAATCCCTGGAACATCCCTTCATCGTCCTAGTGCAGGTGCAATGCACCGGCGCGCAGCTAGTCTCCATCTTGATTAACACTCCGATAACCGACCTCCCAGAAGCTCCTCTGAGGGAGAGGTGACGTAGCGTCCCATGACGTCATTAAGCACCGGCACCTCATCCATCAACTCGAGATGTCCCTTCTCTTACCACGACTTGTCGTTGTTGTAACCTCCCTCTCTCTAACAATCCCATATGCGATCCACGTGACACGTTTGCGTGTCCATGTGGAAGGAGAAGAATGTGGTATTGCAACTTACGACCTCTGTATGGACGATTACGATATATTTTTGTACGTTTTCAACTCATGATTTGAGTCGCCTTCAGGTGTAAACAAGTTGTAACAAGAAACATAAAAGTCTCTACAAAACAATTGAACATGATATTAAATCGTAATATAAACTCAAAATATGTTTACAAAAAAAGCAGACATCGCACAAACATAAAATAAAATTGTATTGTAAATACGCGATAGTTTTTCTGTGTCAGTGCGTTAATTCAGAATCCCATTTGTATTTTTTATCTTGATTACATTATGGACTTTAGTAGTAGAGTATGGTATTTTTTAGCATTTTCTCTGAAAGTGAATGAGTGCCACAAACTATTGAAGAATGTAATAAAGAAGATAGTAACAAATTAATATTTCGTTGTCTCAGCTTCACACTTGATATTTATAAAAGTAAAAAAAAAATGTAATCTCTAACGTATTACTTAAAACAGCTCACTTTCAAACAAATATTATACATCTCAGTAGAGATTGAATGTTTGGGCGATTCTTTACTTCTCTCCCTATACAATTACGGCAACAATCGCATTATACATAATCATCCTGCATAATTAATCCGAGTTAAGTCATTCATTGAATCACCCCAGCGTTCTCGTTATGC
Source organism: Laupala kohalensis (assembly GCA_002313205.1). Lineage (NCBI taxonomy): Eukaryota > Metazoa > Arthropoda > Insecta > Orthoptera > Trigonidiidae > Laupala > Laupala kohalensis. Next base: position 1,024,367 of record NNCF01126733.1, on the reverse strand, counting down.
ATAATCATATTGATGTACGCATATGCGGTCGATATCTACACATAAGATTTACGACAATATGTGAGGTCCGGAACAAATTTAGAAAACAAATTTAAGGGAAAACCGATCAATTGTTGAAATGTTAAGAATGTGACCCCTAACCATACCCTGACATGCGCTACTTCATAAGACCCTAATACTTCATCTCACATAGCGTACGTCACAGCAACAAAACCTTAAAAGAAATTCAATGCTGGAGCAAAAATCTAACATGGTATAAAACTGATTAGAAAATTCGGACAGCAGAAAACAAAAGAGTAAGAAATAATTAATTACAAGTGACCCATATGAGTGGGTACACACATACACACGAACATTTTGCTTGCAGATACACACTTGTATAAACAAACATGTACAAATATACATACACGTACCATTGCTCGTCCTATAAATTTAACCTAAAAGTAGATTATACCATCTAATAAAAAATGACTAATTAAAAACAATACATCCACGACAAGTTATTTTAATAAAAAAGTTAATAATTAAGAACAATAAATCCAAGACAAGGTATTATAATAAAAATTTAATAATTAAGAAAAATATTCCAAGTACAATTTCCACTTAGATGATTTATGACATGGGACGAATAATTTGACATATTCAAATGATTTGTTATTATTTTATCTGTAGAGACATTAAAACCAAATATAATTTTTAAATGGAACTATGTATTTTTCCTGAGCTAATTGAGAGTTCGATAAAAGTCCACTTCAATGACATACATATACGAAGTCGTCGAATATCTGAACACTTGGGAATAGAGGTGAAAGAAATGTAGACATTGGTCGAAGCACCGGTATTGTACGAGACTCGTTCTGATGCGCTACATCACATGAATCCGACATTTATTAAATTGTATTACTCGGGCGGAATATGTTTTGGTAGTTATTGAACGCAACTATCATCTGTGGGGACAGGGTTTCGAACCTCGGTTGATCCAAGTGGAATTTGTCGTGTTGGACGAAGCAAGTCCACCGAAGATTTCCTAAGGGAACACTGTGAATTCATTAATTCATTCGGCATATACTCTTTATGAGTCATCCGTCATGTAAACTACACATTCTTCACTGGCAGGTGTGGTAGTTAAGATATTCTGTAGCGAAGTTACCCTCCCACTCCCAGCCCTCTTTGCCAAAACCAAAAATCATGTATCCTCGACTGCTAATTATATGGACAAGAAACAGGGGTATATGGGGCACAGGAAAATGTTACGACAGCACATGGAACTCAAAATAACAAATTTGACCAAATTGATAAGCATGGAGAAATTGTACAAAATATTTTGACGATACACATGTAAAATATGTACTATACAAGACGTTCTAAAGACGTAGAAAGTTTAAGAAGAAACTAGTTTAGTAATAAAACTATCCTGAAACCATTCAAGCGGCCAAATTACCATTGAAACAAAAACAATCGAGAAGAAAGAAAAATACAAGTTGAGACACAAACTGTCCGAGAACAAGACCCCTGTAAAAATACAGAGAAATTTAAATAAATAAATATATGAACACGAGCTGAATACAATACATGAATAAAATTGAGAGAGTATTTATTTGATCTCTACGGCCTGTGAGAGAAGTCATCTCAGGAATTTTTCAATGGTAACATGACGTTCAATTACCTTCCTCCAATACCAGTGATCATTTGAATTTGATTCATTGGTTCACTATATTTAACTTTTTATTTTTTAATGATGATCTAAAGTTATAAATTTACTTACTATTTGTGTTATTAAAGTTTAGTTCAAATGAACGTCAATAAGGTGATGTTGAGTTTGCGTAGTGTCAGAGTAAAGATTACAAGAGTAGCTAAAAACTTAGTAGTTTCTGTTTATGTTCACCGAACTTTTATTTTCCCTCTATCCATTTGTGTTGATTTTTAAAATGTGTTTGCCATTTAGGTTTGTTTTACATTGTACGTCCTCCCTTATAATATTTTCTAAACAAGAATAATTATTCCTTCACTTTTCACTATTACCTTTTCGTTTATGTCCAGTAGATTAACTATTGTTTAACAATTTTAATTATGAATGACTATTACATCCAGCGCCACATTAGGAAATAGAACAGCTTTTTATGCTGCTAACAGATGAGCTGCTTAGTAAAATATATTTTTATTGCGACATAGTAAATCCGTCCCTTTAATAAACACTCAGGAAGACATGGTATCATATATTATGCCGTACAGAACTTATAAGAACATAAGTCCCGTTTCGGGGATTTAAAATGATTATTTCAACTATCAGATCTTTCTCTGGAAAACCTTCATCATATCACAATGGAATTAATGCACAAAATGTACGTACGCCATAAGAAATAGGCGAGCAGCTGGTTTAAGAGATAAAAAATGAACCATTGATTCAAAAGTTACAGGTTCGAAGGTGCACAGTATATATGTTTCTAAATGAAACCTCCTGCTTGATGTAGTGCAGTGACTATTATACTTGCCATTGTCTTGTTAATTAGATGATTCCATTTTTTGTCTGACAGTGACACAGAGAAAAAAATGTATGTATCAATAAATACTAAAAGTTTCTCCTTTTGTGACCAAGGGAACTGGTCTTGAGAATGTTGATAAGTGCTACTCTCAGAGAAAAATTGAGTGCATTTGATTTAAAATGATTTGGAAACTACAAGAGGTTTGAGAAAACATTTTTATGTTTTCTCAAAGGACCAATAAGTTAAGTCTTTTTTAAGTAATCATACTTTAGCTATCTATTCTGACCACGCACAATAATAAACGTGGAGGGGAAATATAAGCTTAGTTGGTTCGAGTAAAGGTAGGAGCTCCGTAAGCTTAATCGTAGTTATCAAGAGTTACTTCTTATAACTCAAAATAAATACTCCAAAAATTTAACGCAAAATGGTACGTGTATTGCATTTCAGAAATAAAAACTAGTTCATTTTAATAAACTAGTATATTTGAGTGCATTTTTTTTCTTCACAACTTATATTTTTCATTCTACATTGTTCGCGATGCTAGTAATACTATATTTGTGCTCACCAAGTACAAAGAACGAACGAACTTGCATCTGCTAATACGTCGTACCAAATTACTAAGTCAAATACTGTAAATTATTTCAGTACCGAACAAGTTCTAGGACAAAAAATATAGTGCTTAAAGCACTAGAAGCAAAATCATTGATTCGAAGACAATGGGTGCAAATACACTTGCATAAATAGACTCTTCAAAAAATGCACTTGCAAAAATGGTAATATAGAACCTTAGTACGGCACTTTGTAAAAATATAACCAGTTTCTCGCAACAACATCATAATGTTACAAATAAAAGACATGTATTGGTAAAAAAAACTCATTGAGCCTACGTTGACACTTTTCCATAGACAGAAAACTTTTAAACCTGACAAAAATGTGAATATTTACCTTCGTTATAAATAAAAAATATAGTCAGAATGAAAAGTTTGTCATTAGAAAAACATATCGAAAATTTTTGAACCCCGAGCTGTTGCATAGAAATTATATTTATTCTGTACGAACACAAGAAGTGGAAAAAGTTGTGGATGTCATCGGTGGCTTTAGACTGATTTGAAGCGGGGAACTAGAGTTATTAGAGTTTATTTCACCCCAATTTTATTTTATAAGTATTTCTTTAGATGAAGAAAATATAAAAATAAATTCCACCGACGTTGCAAAATATAGCACCTTGTTAACTAACTAAATATACGATTTGAACTATTTAAGATTTAAGAGGTACTGCTCAGCCTCACTTTTAAAAATTTACGGTCCACAATGCTTTATTTTACGAACCTTTCAATTATTCGTGAACATTTATGTGAACATCATTCGTTCAAAAGATACCTTGATGTAGATGATATACAGATGTTTGACATCGCTGGCCATCACCCTCGTCATGGATGGAAACGGCGAGGTCAAGGGTTGCTGTCCTTGCCTTTATGAACCCAGACGTTTAAGATTCCAATTGCACGATACACTAATGCAATACACTAAGTTTCACACGATGAGCACTTCACTGCACAGAACTCTTTCAGGACACATAAGACATGAACAAACGCGAACGCCGGCGGAAGGACTGAGAAATCCCACATCTCTGATACGAAACTCTGCGAAGAGCGCCAGTGGAGTAATGCACATTGGACGACTGTCCCTGTACAAATAACTTGCGTAGTGTTACTAGCAAAGAAAACACAACGTTTTAAAGTTAACAGTACGGTGTTGTTGCACGTTATGGTACACAATTGACATAAAACAAACCGTTTATAACTTAACGGTTTAACAAAATATAATGAAAATTGTGTAACTATATACATTTTAGTATCTATGTTTTATAGTGGAGAATCGACGTGATGAACTTTACTACAGATGAATCATGACTGGTTTATTTTAACCATAAAAATACACAATAATGTCATGAAAAAACATATTTTTTATGATTAGATTCCTGATTTTATCATTCACTTGAACAACAATTAATTCCATCTTGATAAACGTTTCTGTTGGTTCGTGATTGTGTCTGCCGTATGCACAAGATGATAATTCCTAAATCTTATTTAATTATATTTCAAACAAAAAAGATATAGACTTAAGTTTCAAAATAAAAAAAACTTATTTTAAAATCAATTCTGTGCGACCAAAAAATTTGAAACGTCATTGAGGTAACAGCTAAGTAGATTTCATTGTTTGATTTTTTATTCTTCTTTGATCAGTCTCTGGAGTTAATAAAGAAAGTAATCTTGCTTTACATCACTCAAGATTTTGTTACAAAAAAGTCACTATTGATATTTTAGAAACGAATGATCATGTTACACAGGAAATGAAACTAGACAAGCATTATAATCGGAAAAAAACACCCATTAAATTTTATAATTTTATGTTCATTCTGGCTCTATAAACACAAACGTCATGTTTGTACTTAAGAACGAAAAGTGCTGATTCGTTCGATTTGATTATTAGAGGGTAATTTTTTCCTCAGATATATTATGAAATTACAGAGCGACCTGTGGCGTAGTGCCTAGCTTACTCGCCTTCTACTTCTGGTAACTCTGGTTCACATCCTGCCTGATCCAAGTGGAATTCGCGGTGACGGACGAAGCGGGGTTCCTGGCAGGTTTTCTCAGGAAACTCCCATTCCCACAACCTATCATTCCACCACAACATTCACTCATTATCATTCATTCATCGCCACACCAGGGAGGTGCGTCAGGAAGGGCATCCGACACCCTTGTAATTGCCCCGCCATATCAAAAAGAGGCATCATATCATCCTCAACTCCGACCCCTACAGACGAGGGAAAAGGAGTTAAGGTTCAACAGTATTATGAAATTACGTGGCAAAGATAATTTTTGAAATGTTTAAATAAACCTCTAATTCATTCGTCTTCATGTCGAACTCTTGATTTAATTTCACAGTTTCTCTTACTATCACAAACTAATTAAATATGAAATCACGCTGCACAACGTGATGAGTAATACAATAAATAAAAAAAGTACAATATACGTATTATCTCAATAACCAAATTGCACTGTACAGAGACGAACAAGGTCTCTGAACATGATATTTGTATTTCTAATTCTATCCACGGTGCACTAACGTTAAGATAATACTAAGTACAATATATTACTCAATGACACTCCATACACATTAACTAATCTAAACAGAAAGCAAGTATATTATTTAATCAAAAATTGGTTACCTTTTCTGTTAGTGTATTAATGACAAAAACCATAGGAAGGATTGAAAAAAGAATATCTATCTTGCAAATGTGAGCTTCCGCAGCCATATTCTATATGGTTGTCCGAGACAGCAACAAAATGGAATGTCTACTGAGACGCTGTTTGTACAAAAAAAACAAGTATCTAAATCTAGCTTTCATCTGTATTTTGAAGTAGAAAAACGCTTATATTTTTATAATGTGCAGTAATAGAAAGAAATATCGAATTTAAATTACGGAAGTATACAGCGAGTAGGAGTAAAAAATATACATTGAATAGAGCATGTTTCGTTATCAACTTTTCAGTATGTTTGTTTTTTATTTGTCGGACGTAATTTTAGAGAAAAAATATTTTTTCACCAACGCGAATAATAGAACAAAATTGAAAATTTTCATATAAAAAATCCGTAATGCACTCACAAGAGCAAAAAGTAACTCTTAAATATCAGGCAATTTTTCATCCACAACGAACCTGTGAAACTAACTATCCCTGATTCCCATTCGACTGATCAATTTTTGCGATCAATCTGTTTTTGTCGAGTGTTTAACAGTCGCCTGATGGCGCATGTGCGGCTAATTGGTTTTTGGCACATAATGAAGCCAAGTAACGGGTGACATAATGTGAACAAAACGAACCGATTTGGAATCAACTAACATCCTGCTAAATTCTGTAAATACAGTGCGGCACGTAATGGGCAAAAACTCAAACCAATTCCAAATTGTTTGAGCGAAATGCGCAATGCATTTTTTCTTCTCTTTGTTGTCAGTTTCAAGCGATAAAGATCTTCATACCCCATTTGAACATGGAATACTGAATTCAATAAGAATATTATACATGAAAATTTAATTAAAATATTACTTTTAATATCTTAAAATATTTTTAACTGAGAAGAAAATTGCATTAATTCATTCAATTGGAACAAAGAAATGCTCCGCAGAAACGACTTAATATTTCTATTCATAGATTTTTTAAATTCAAGCAAATAGTACAGCTGTGACGGTGCGTTAACCTCAAGTATAGACAATAAGGACACCTAAAGAATAGGCATTGGTGTCAAAGCAAACAGATTAAACAAATTTAGTCGAAAGACGAATTCGAAAAAACATTATTTTTGTTATATAGTTTTAAAAGTTAAGTAGGGTGATGGAAAAAATGTCACTTCTGAAACGCGCGTCTACATTTCTATACGATGAGGAATTTTAGTTTGCGATATTTATTAATTATTTTCCTTTTAAGCCATTATAAAATGATTTTTTTTAGTTTGAAAATAAACATCAAAAGAATATTTTCCGTCCTTTACTATAACGGAACTGGTTTGAATTATTCATTGGTTTGAAACTGTTAAGATGTTGATTTGAAAGATTTGCCTCAAGTAACAAACTAGTTTTAAAAAACTTTAAAATGTAGTGTGATGGATGCAAGGTAAAGTTTATATAGAAAATGTATGTTTCCAGAACAACACTCATGGACTCCAACTTACTTAGTTTTTTCAAACTCAAATCATTTTCATTTTGGTTCCACACATTCATTTATATCACAAATAAAACTTAATACTCAATGATTAATGTAGTACAGATCTACGGAAGTTGGATAAATATCAAGATATTTTTCTATTGGCAAACGACTGCCGTCCATTTGACGTCGCTAGATAAATGTAAAGTCTGGCTTTATCCGAGACTATTTAATTTTAAATCCACTATTTCTAATTCTTTACTATAGAATTGAAGAATATAAATTAACATTATGTATATTGACAATGGGTTTATTTTGCTCTTTTTTAGGAAATTTATCCACATAATCATACACCGCTGTTAATAACTAATAATAAATAATCACTTCACCAATGAATAAAAAATACACTCAATTATTTCGAATATTAATTATATGTAGGACAAATGATCTCTATTTTACACATGTTTCTTCAAAATATTATGATTAGTTTTGCTAGTTTCTTTTAGCAAAATGCTCAACATTTTCTCAATAGTCAAAGGGAAAAGCTCCGACTTCAAAAAATTATCTTTTCACATTCACGCTGTTCACCAAATATGGCCAATTTGACTCGAAAAATATTAAACTCGAAATTATTAATCTCTCTCTAGGAATATTTTTGAAGAGCGCCAGATCGCGGCAATCGCAGCAGAAATGAGAGAACAAATTGGAAGTATATTGTTCTGCTCTGCTATCAAACGAATAACGTGAGTTTGAAACCAATTATCTGAACAAAAGCAAATGGATTGCTGACTATCCCGTGTTCTTTTGTTTTAAACTACAAAGCAAATGACGATCACCGACATGAAATCTTCCTCAGAGATATGTGGGGAACTCAATTGATTGCTCGCCCTCATTTAGAGAACAAAAGTCACTTCGTGAAATGCTAATATTTTTTCTTGTGAAAGAATTTAAATAGGAATGGAGAGGAGGATTTTCGAGGAACGCGTTATATTACTACTGATAAAACGGATATCAATACAAATCCCGAATAAAAGGCATCCATTCGTTCTGTTAAATTGCTTTAATTTCAATGAAATTACGTAACCCAGGGCAAAATACATTTTTTGTGGGACTTTACGGTTCGTCGACATCGAAGTCATTGGAGTCCTAAAATTCTGTACAGGTAGGGAAAATGCAGTTACGCACTAAGGAGAACCTATATGACTCTCCCCGCGTGTGGGACGCGCTGAATGACTCAACCATACCCACTAAAAACCCTCCTGAATTACAACATACCAAAACATATCTCAAAACCAAATATCAAAACATTAAAAAAATGAGGAAAATGTAAGATACCCTAGTCATAATAGCCTCTGGATCGAAAAGAACAAGAGGTGACCAAGGAAGATCAGGAAAGAGAAAAGAAGGAACCTAGCACAAGTAAGTGGCAAAATACACATCACTTCTTTACACGGTCTGATTATTACAAAATCTGTGTAATCAAGTAAATCCAATAAAAATTTGTTTTTCAATTCATTATTTATTTAATAAAAATTCTGTGGTAGCTTTAATTTTCAAGTATCTTGTAAATTTAAATGTTTACAGAAGAACCCCATATTTGATTAATAATTTATATAAATTTAAATATGTAGTTTGATAGAATAGTGGTTGAAAAAGATATAATGTATTAATATTATTGTTTCATGTTCACGATTTGTCGAATTAACATTAACCTCAAGCTCACTCATGATAGAATTGGCACATAAATAGCGAACTCCCATGTTGTACTGTTGGGGTTAGTAGGAGTTTAGGTAGAATGGTTGCTTTGTTCATACCCACGGAGCACTATTTTACTTTTTAATGAAAGAAAAAACTCTTCCTTCAAATAAATGTAATAATTTATTTTCCTTGACAGTGATAAATTTGTATAATAAACACCTAACAATTATAAGCGACCTTATAGCAAAGCTTACGCGAGGTCAAATGTTCCGAAATAACAAACGAGAGATCCAGATATTTTTTACCAACACCAAAAATTAAATAGTGAATTCAATGATGCTAAAATTAGTTTTATCAAGCATGAAGATAATAATAAAGATGATTTCAATGAATATATTTCACATTGATCAGTCGAGTATCACTAAATATTGAAGAATTATAAATATAAATAAACAAATTAGTACTAGCAGTTTCTTAGCCACTTTAAATGTATGATATATATATATATATATATATATATATATATATATATATATATATATATATACACGCGCCCACAAACCATTTTTGGTTCCATTCTCGTTTCCTACGGGTCTATTTTCTTATATCGAGGTCTCTCAGTTTCCCAATAAAATGTCAAAAACTTAACTACCTTCTGTAGAAAATGAGTGTATTGAACCAACCGTTTCATTCAGGATATTGGCATTAATCAGAGGATTACACAAACAAGGAAGTATCATAATAACGGAACTGCAATGCATCAGAACCAAACGTAACCATAGCTTAGATAAGGTCCATTTGACGAATTAGGAAAATATCACGATACTAGTCACAGAAAAAACGAGTAACTTTCATAAGCATTACATGTTTTAAATAAAATATAAATACCACAAAATGTTTTTAACTTACATAGCGATATGGAGAAAATATTGGGAATTTCATCAATACTATGATAATTCTGTACGTGGTTTCAGGTTTTCCTGTACTATAATACTTACATACTATAAATATTTACAGTTTAATTCATCTTATTTATGTGAATACGTGATGAAAGACAAAATCCTGAATCCAACATTCAATACAGCCATTTTTTTATAGATCGTTAAATTATTATAAAAATTTTAACATTTTATTGGGAAAAATAAGAGACTTCGATAGACCTGTAATGAACTATATCTTTATATTGACTATATTAGTCATTTACCATAACAAGTCGTTACATATTCTAACTATAATGATAGACGTAAATAATTCTACAAAATGTTAAAAGACAATGATTCCTATATTTAGGATATCTTTGAGATACCAATCATCACTGATCTATGAAGCAAATTTTCCCGTCGATTCCAAATTTCATCACGGAATTCTTATTCCCATAATTCCATTATTGCCTCGACCTTCATGGAAAGTTGTCTACTGCACTCTTTATCTCGTTTTGCATCACCGCATTCCTCCGTAAACGTTGTCTCTCTCGAAAAACATCCTTTCTCAAGCCCCAAAGCCACGATGCACAGCTTCAACGCAATAAGAGCTGACTCTGCCTAAGAGCAGAATTTAATTTAAAGGGTGGATTTACCTCGCAAGGGGGACTTCTAGTTCTTCTCTTATAGAGACACGGCGATCCTCACCAAGAACCGCAATGATAGAGGGGGAACGCGGAATGGTCAAATGTGAACATGGAAGGGAAATAGTGATAAATATCGGAGGTGAACGAAATGCCGAGACGTTTGAGACAGATCAGGAGCAATGAATTATTATAGTAGATATCTCATGGCATGATATTTTTTTATTGGGGCTTTACGGCTCGCCGACATTAGTGCCTTAAATTTTTGTACAGGTAGGGAAAATGCTGTTACGCGCTAAGGAGAACCAATATGACTCTCCCCGCGTGTGGGACGCGCCGAATCACCCATCCATACCCACTGAAAACCCTCCTCAATTACAATGTATCCAAACAAAAAAGGCGAAAAAAAGGAGAGAGCAGTTTCCTAAAATATTATAAAAACCGAAAACTAAGAAAGAAGTAAATTTAGAGAGAGCACAAATTTAAATTTGAAGAAAAAGGGGACAAATAGACAAATCCAAACCCTCCCGATAACTTGTGGGAGGAGCCCCGATTCGTTTATGGATTTCGTAATGACATTCACATAAAGATCAGATACTGTTCAAAAGGCTACATTCCTGAAGGAATCTAGAAAGGCGTATCAAAATCGGTTCTTTTTGCCCAAGCATAACGTCCAAACTGTTGGGTAGAATATGTCGCCGTCGACTGGTACTATATTTGAGACATTCCAGAACAAAGTGTTCCACGGTAAGTGTAGTGTTGCAAGTTTCACGGACGGGGGGAGGTTCACCGCGTAAGAGATGACCTTGGGTAATATAGCAGAAGGATACGAAGACGTGTAAGGATCACTTCTTCACGTCTGTTCGCACGGGATGATGACGACCTGGTCTTTTACCTTCCTCAGCATGAAGGTGCAATTTTGCCATTCAGCTTGCCATGTCTTATGACGAAGAGACTATCTTATGACGACCTTTGAATCTGACGTAGGAACAGTTGAAAAGTCAAGAACTGCCCTCTGTGTTCCCCGCTTCGCTGCCTCATCAGCTTCCTCATTACCCATAATACCCACGTGCCCAGGAACCCAACAAAGGACTAGTTCAAAATTTTGATATACTAGATGGCTTATATTATTAGATTTTGAATAGTCGGTGTAAGGATGTCAGAAGTGCACAATGAAGACACTGACCAAAGAGCACTAACAGAGTCACTGCATAAAACCACAAGTCGTATTGAAGATAGATGAATGAACTTCAGCGCCACAAGGTTTGCAAATATCTCCGCAGTGTACACGCTGGAAAAGGAATGGAAGCGAAAAGAACGAGTGGCACTACGGTAGTGGAAAACAGCACCAACGGAATCATTCTTGGATGAGCCATCAGTGTATATGAACATATGATCCAAATAGTTACTAAATGTTAGATGATAGATACTAAAGAAAGATAATGAGATGTTTTGCTAATTTCTTTCCGATGGATGTATTCTATATACTCGTTCTTCTTCCAAATTAGTTCTTTTAATTCCCAGACACAAAACTCAGAAATTTTCTCGTTCTTTCTCTATCGAGGAGGCCAAACTGTGGAACAACCTTGATAATAATGTACGGAATATTTCAACAAAATATTCCTTCTCCAATACATTGCGGTCCTCTTCGCTCTCGGAGTTGCATTAACACAAGGACCACTGTATGAATGGTGATGGATAAACGGGTGGATGAATGAGTTATTCTTTCCTTTCTTATATCTCTTCCTTTTTTTAATTTTTCTTAGTTTATTTTTTATTGCATAGTTAATGTCATATACAGTTATTTTACCATGTAAATGTATTCACAAGGAGGTTATGTGTAAGTGAAGGCATTTGCCTTAACTTTGCTTCCAATAAAGATGCTTATATTATTATTATTATTATTATTATTATTATAACATAATGTTGGGAAAGAACAAGAAGACAAACAGTGGAGAATATCTTGAAAATAAACGAAAATGAATGATCCATCAATAAATATAGGGACACCCTCCCCCATAGAAAGAGGGATTACAATATTGCAAATCACAACTGACAACTAGTATGCATGATTCATATCGACGTTCCAGGATTTAGTAAATTCAGAGCTTTACAGGCTTTGGCGTATTTAATTTTAAATCAATACCATAGAATAACGTTTCAAATTTGGCGATTTGATGAATCTTTCAGTTCATGTATGGGTACTCTACCAGAAAAGAAAGGTTGAAAAAGATTTATTTATTTTTAATGAAGAATTTCTCCGAAGTGTATATAGCTTCACGAAAAACTCGAACCTAAAATTTGATCATATAGCCATGGACTTGGCGTACATCACCGTATAGTGTAACATTAAAGTATTCATCAGAAATTGAGAAATATATATCCGAAACGCCCTATCCAGTTAGGTTCGGAGATTTTCAATTTTTTTTTTCTGGCACAACATATTGATACAAATGAACATTGTCAGATTCGCTGTATATAACACAGACAATAATGTATTTACGACTGTTTCCTCACTCCTTTGTCATTTCATGTCCCACTCCTTTGTCTTCTTTTTTTTATTTTTGCCTATCAAGGTAAAGGTGGTCCTACAGGACTGGTTGATGTGGTGTTAACCCTGACGGTTTCCACTGAAACCAATGTAATCTACTTCATTGCTCAATAACTTCAGTTATTATGTATACACATGTTGGATCTGTTGAAAATATGAAGTGCTTGTTTGTGTGCTACAAATTTCCCCATTTTCGTAAAATCACCCTCATATGAGATGGTAAAGAAAAATGAAGTGTTCCGAAGGGAAAATGGGCGATATTGGCAAAAACAGTTTTACCCCAAAATTTCAGAAATAGCGCATGTTTCTTTCCAGTTCGTAAAATATGCGGCCCAAGTGGAAAAAGGTGATAGAAAAATTTTTATTCACGGACACTATAACATGTGAATGACACCATTGCGGCAAGTGACTACTACATTTCCAGAGACAGCGATTTCAAGGTGACTTCAGACAGCAACGATGGTAGATGAAAATGAAGACGACGTAGACAAAAGCGAATGTTCAGTTCTCTACATTACCATTATTCCATCTGTTTAAGAATATGTGAGATCCTTTTTTAGTAGACAGTGATATACATCTCGTAAGATGGTTCCCTTGTTCCCCGTGTAAGTCTAAACGGTCTTTGCCAATTTAGCAGCTACTTCGCCTCGCTGGAGGAATATAGGGTCTATTAATTTCGAGAGTGCGCTGAGAAGAAGGGGTAGAGTGTTCTGTTGCGCTCCATGGTGGAGTGTTTAAGAACGACTTACAGCAGAACAAGTTTTTGCCCTTTCGGAATGAAGACGCACATCCGTAACTACCTCTGACGAGACGAAGGGAGAGTCACATCAAGAGAAGCAGGTACAAAAGGGAAATGAATGATAAAACATTACTAAATGAATGTAAATTCCTCAATTTGGTCTTGTGACGATTATTATATACTTTTCGTCTACCGTTATATGCATGTATTTCGTTTCGACCAACTAAGGACCTCGATGACGAGTGCCAGTAAGACTCAGTTTTTGTGTGAGTTTACTCACTAGACACATCGTGAATTTTACCGAGATCAGAGGAACGGCGTCTAGATAGGATCCAGATTGCAGTGGGCGGTTGTTAGTCACAGAGGGTGAACTTTTCATACATCACAGCTATTGAAACTGAGACATGGAAATGAAAAGCTGCAAATTTAATCTTGTCCCACCTGGGAATTGAATCCGGGATGACTTGATGACGAGCGATCATGCTGACACTGTAGCCACGGAGGAGACCGTTATATACCGATGGTAAGTGCTTCGCTTGAGAACGGCTGGACCGATTTGGCTATTTTTTTAATGTCCGTAATACTCAGAATAAGGTTTTTAGAGAGAAAAATTGCCCAGAATATTGGAAAATTCGTGAAATACTGCAATGAATGAAATGGTGATGTCAGACCAAACCAATCGAAACAAAGCATTTATTTCTTTTGATTGTTTACTTGTACATCGATCTTACAATCGAAATGCAAATAAAACACCTCGAGATTAATTGTGATTTCAAATTGAATGGAAGAAAATAAATCATTTTGTTGAAACGAAATTCTGTCTTAATTCAATTGTGACTTAAATTTTGGGACAAAACCGCATGGTTACAAGTCGATCACATTCCAGGCACATCACACATTTCCAGTATTTCAACGGTGTACTGCCTATAGAATTCACCTCGCATGTAAAATTTCCCATTGGGGTACTTCCGAATATTTTCCGCCTCAAATTGAATATCCATGGCCACTATCGTTAGTAGATACAATAATCACTCAGAAATAAGTCTTTTTAATCATTTTTACTTTGTTTACACATTTAAAAAAGCTTTTCATGAATTCACAAAACGATCACAAACAAATTTATTGAAATTTGGACAGGACAACGTCTGTCGGGTCAATTAGTAATTAATATAACGACATTAAAAGTAGACTTTTTTATTCACACAAATTTAAAACCGTGTCTAAGTCATCCTCAGACGTCAATAATGAAAAAACGAAGTAAATGTTCATGCCAATATGACAACTTTAGAACAAAAAACATCTACAAACAGATTTGCTTCAAAAGTAGAATTGACAATATTTTCGTCTTCTCGCACATTGCATCATAATATTTTAAACCATCTATAAACATAATCTATAACCATAATATCATCTGTAAGTAGAGTATTTTTTATTTAATTTCATGCTCAATGTTTCAACTGCTAATTTTATCCATCATCAGGTAAGACAAGATAAATAAATAAGTGAATTGTCTTGGCAACAGAAAATAAATAACAAGGAAACTGCATACACAAAAACAATGATATTTCAAAATAATTAATAAATAAAACAAAGGATTATAGGACAATAGTTAAAATAAACAATTATATATTTTGGAGGTATGTCTGTAACCGTCTGAAAATTCAAAGTTTTTGTAGTAAATTCATTAGGTAGCATTTCCGAAATAATAATTTTCAAGTAATTTATATGCTTCTTTGTAAAAATTGTACTGCTAGTAATCAATTTCATTCACAACCTTTTGGCAGATAATGTTAGTCATCATAGCAAGAAGTACAATTTTCAAAGAATCAAAAAACACAAACCAAATGTTAACACTTCACAACATAATGCAATATCGTTGTCCCTTTTAGATGATCATTCGCTAGATTGGGATAATGTTTCTACGTTTGATCAGTAACATCAGTATTTCAAACATGCATTTGAAATGCTACAAATTAAATTTACTGGTAAAGAAACAAAACACTAATGCGGATTAGAGGTGAGAAAAGGAATTGTGCAAAATATCTGCAAGATCAATCTATTTTGGTGATTTTGAGGGGGATAGATGGGGTTCAGTAATTTGAACAGGATGAATACTTTAAAAAATAGCGTATAGCATAGTGTAATATACCACATCTACGTTAACTCTCCCAGATTTTGAACCTTTGGGCAAACGATTTCGGGATTATCAATGTGGTCTATGGCACAAATATTCTGAAATCCCGTTTCTGGAAAAAAGAGAATAAATGAAGTATAATATCAGATATCGCCAGGATACTGTATAAGTATTCACAAGCAATAATATAAAACATATTAAATATTTAATAACATTTTAGTAAATAACCAACAAAAAATAATATGTTAAATTACAGATAAAGTGTTTTCTTCTCGAAGACTAAATTTAATACTGCCCTCAAACGAGACCCAATACTACTTTTTAATTCCAAGTATATAAACAAGGAGAAAATTACAAACGTTTAGTAACGGAGGTATGAGCAATAAGAAGCGTACATACAAATTTACTGGTCATTAGTGGTTTTAAAAAATATTAATAAAGAGAGAATATGCAATATCACAAATCCACTAAGCCATTCCTTTCAGTTTTACACATTTAATAAGCATCAGCTCAGTTTTGTTGCTTAACAGCTCATTAAAGGTCTCATCACTGATACCTCACTAAATGAGAGCTTTGACATCAACCTGTAAGTAGTTACAAAATTATCATTATAAAAGAAAATGGGATTCTCAGATTATTATAATGGTGAACTTTAATAGTTTTTTGCTAGTGTAGAAGTAAATAGTTTATCTATTCTTCATAACGTCGATATTGAATGTAATGAAGACAGAGTTCAATGGCGAGGAGGATATATCGGGTAGTGTTCGTGAAACCCCATCCACAGCGATTACATTACTTCTCTTACAGAAGACTTAGCTTGGCTCGGATTAGTGTAAAATATTATCCCCGGCTAATTAAAACATCTTAATGAACTACCAATAAGGCCTCAAATCCTGCATGAGAAAGCCATTACATCCTCTTCCATACGCATAACTCTCGCACATTTAATGAAAATTTCATTTTAATACCCCGGTTTAAAGATAAATGTGAAAACGGGAAATCTCCAGGCGTTCACTTCATATATTTGTAGAGAAAACGCATCTCTGAGAGAAGGAATAAAAAAACGCGTATTAAAGCGATCGTTTTGATTGCTCGTCTCTCCACTAGAGATCGCCTCGAGAGCAAACATGGTGAGCGGCTCAGCATTTGCCGATGTCGAATGGAAACGAAACGATTCGCTCGCTAAAAGAGTTAGCGTCCCGAGATGGAAGTAAAAAAAAGGGAGAGAATAGCGTTAATTAATTTGAAACACTTCGAAGAAGAATATGGATTTATTAATTAAATTTCGCAGCTGGGAGCGCTCGGCGATGGAGGAAAGTAACCGGATGGAATCCCCGCGGGTTGGCGCCAGGTGCGGAGGCAGCACAAGTGACGTGGGCAATAGAGGCGGAGCCGGTTGTGTTGGAAGCGGCTCTCGTTGAGTAAATATCATTCTGGAAATCCTCTAAGAGTGAAAGAAGAAGCCATGTCACTCGTTCTTCCAGAGAGTCAGCTTTTGTTGTCAACTATTCTTCTGAAATTTTTGTATTATTGTCCCCCAGTTCCATAATATTAATCTTTTTTTCTTCTTTTTTTTGTTTATACGCGAGGTTAAATATTAGAGCATCCTATCTGCATCCTATGAATCACTTTTTGGTTAGATATTACAGTTTACGTCCAAAATTACCTTTTAAAGAAGTGTGTCAGTAATACTGTTTTAGCTAATAATTTACTAGCTCATTTTGCCCCGCGTTACCCAGGGTTCTCGTGTAATATCCCAATACGTGAGGTTTATTTATGAGGTGAAATATTAGACCACCCCATCTACATCACCATGATTACATATTATAGTTCACGTCCAAAATTACTTTTTAAAGAAATGTAACATTAATAATAATAATAATAAATAATAATAAAGTTATTGTCAAAAAACAGTACAAACTGCGTATGACCACGTGGAGGGAAAAAAAACTAATTTACTCTCCGGAAGCAAGCAAGGGACCATCCCATCAATTCCGATCAAGGGCCCTAAGGCAGAGGCGGATTCAAAAA
>NNCF01126733.1:993607-1005702 GCA_002313205.1 Laupala kohalensis | reverse complement strand
CTGGGGTAAAGATTTTGTGATACTATTGTGAAATGACATAGACACTGTTTTGTCAGTGTTTACAATGAGACGATTTGCATGGAACCAAGTCGAAAGGTTAGACAAAACTTTTTGAGCATTGTATTTTACTTAATAATTTACGGGCTCATTTTTTCCCGTGTTGCTCGGGATTCATATATAATATCCCAAAACATGTGTTAGCTTCTACATTTCGTGACATTTTCACTTTTGTTAATTTCATGAATGAAATATCACGAAGAAAACATACAAAAATTCATACTGTTGCAAATATATACTTAATTACGAACTATTTTGAAACCTATGAAGAAGGAAAACATTTTTATCAGGACGCTTAACAAAGTTCATATTGAACGGACATAAATTCTTTGGTTTTCATTTCATTTTTATATTATGTGCTTGGAAACAATGTTCTTCATAGCCTTTATTTATTTTTGCGTCCACAATTCTGTCACTAGATTCTACATTCAGTGGATTCTCCTCCTCACATAACGCAACTGAACTCGAGTGGACCCATCACTAAGCTTGATGGTCTGTAGTCATCTACTGATAAACAAGCGAACCTTGAAGATAAACTGATAAACTACCAATATTAATTTTTCCTGCTCTTGTATTTCATCAATATTAACCATACTTTGCACTTCACTACCAATGTTCCTCAAGAATAGTCCTTTGAACTTCAGATAATTTCCTCGACTGATTTTTCTGGTTTCCATGCCCCAGACATTCCATAGAATTCAATTTTATTAAGTAGATAATATTTTCATAAAAACGATAAGAAAAGTAAATACTCTTTTTAATATTTCATCGAGACTTCTTGGAAAACCGAAAAGTTTTCATAATTTTATAATTAAATAAAACGCTGGTACCCCTTCCGAATTTCACTTCAACATTTGCTTTTCCAGAACATCGATTTTTTTTTCAAAAATTTACCAAAAAGAAGATAAAAATCTCATTTTTTCTAAATTAGAATTCGGTATTCCTAAATTGCATGCACGAGGAGAAATGTTTTTCTTTAAATAGTGCCACGTTGTGCCCGTTCTTGCTCACCCATGATACACAAGTTGTAGTGATTTAACAATAGCTAGAGCAGACAAGGTTCAATTAAGGAGCTTTGAGATTTAGGTCAAGTTAAGGCCTATCCCCGTAGTTAGCCTCATTACACAACTTCGAAAGGAGCAGACCTTAACTTTGGAACAAAAGGGGGGAGGAGACACACTCAAGGACCGTCCTTTGATGAGCTTAAAGCTGTGTCCCTGAATTTCGAGGTACAGACATTACAGCAAGTCTTGCGATTGTTTCGAGGAAATGTTCTTGTTAAAGAGAAACGTAAAACGCAACTACGCTGTCTCGACCTCGTGAATGCGTACTTTAGTAGAACATTCTAACACCATGTGCTAAGTTCCGGAAGAGATTCTGCTAGAATAGCATACGATTAAAGGAAGATGAGATCCAGAGTAAATAGCTGTTTACGCTACCACCTATGGGCTTCTTCTTGAATACAATCCAGTGATCTCTTGGGAGATAAATAGAACACAAACGTTAAACAAAAGGTTTAAGGAAATGATTACCAATCTTACAGAAAATAAACGTTTATCAGAAGTATCCAGATTGTTTAACTTAATCAGGTGCATGAAATCATGAAATAGTGGTTCCTATTGAATCATGTTATGGGGTTTCCGTATACCAGAAAAAAAAATTATTTAAGAATTCGTTCGTGTATGAGCAGCGATTCTGTTGAAGTCAGTGAACCGGACGAGCTTGCAGCCAATTTCGATAGTCGCATTCAATAGACTTACGGGGCTTTATGTCTATTTATCACGCGCCAAATTTCCTCATAAAAATTGTATTAACAAATTATTCTGTTCGTTTTGAACTGTCAATTTAAAAGCAGGGTCTAAGGACAAAGTTAACATTCGAACTCCGAACTCGTCACGATTCCTGAAGGTAGGAAGTTGCTCGACAGCAAATATTACCTGCTAAACGCCATGTTAGGTGTGTAGAATCAGTCTCTTTACGACATCCTGTTTTTGCGCGGAAACAAGGAAGAACACGAGATCTGGTGATTGTTATATCTATTTGTCTATCAAACTATCGCCATTTCGGTGGAACGCTCTGATAGCAACAGCACACTCCTTGCATTTTCGTACTGATATGTGGCTTCTTCACTTAACGGAAATGTCGAGTATTCTCGGAAAACCATGATATTGTTCTAGGCAACTAACAGGTACACCTTCGAATAGTCAACGATAAATGTTTGCTTATTGGAATATTTGAAATTTCATTTCATGGAAATATATCAAAATGGGCGGAATCGAGTGAAACATTCCAGTTGAAACGTTTCAAATCTATTTCAAATTATTTGTTCGTCACTCCGGAACTTGCAAGTCCTATGAGCGAGGACATTGTCGTGGAGATGAGTTGAGGGCTATTGCTATGTAGGAACCCATAAATAATTTTATTCTATTCATCGTAATTTTTGAAAATAATGTGAGAATATGACGGGCATAGACCAATTCAAATTCGAGGGTTAAACTGTACGATTTTAATGAATATAAAAAATTTTGAAAATAAATGTTAAAATTAAATTAAAATAAAAATAACTAACGAACGAAAGGCAATATTATAAAAGCATATCCCACAGTGACCCTCAGCGACCAATCAACCAACAGTTGCATATTTGATTAGTAGCACATGTGAGGTAAAATTATTATGGTTATTGTGTTTGAATGAATACATGAAATATCACTTTATTGAAGATTTGGGTCGTAGCGTTGATGGTGAATGGAGAGAGTCCTTAGGACGACGAGATCGAATACGCGATGTTTTGGGGTCGTGGATTGATTGGGAAGGCAGAGACGAGAGACTTTTGGAGAATCTGTGCGAAATATTAAAAATATGTTTTCTGAGAAATTTTATAAATTTAATTAAGAGCGTGTGTGACAGCTCTTAGAATTTTGTTTTGAAAAGCTTGGGGTGAACTGCAGGTTCCGAACAGCTCCAATTCTTAATTTTTATTTTTCCAGGTATTTTGAATGCTCTGTGACCTTTCCCTAGTCTTTTGCCAACACGAAATTCCTGTTAATATGAAATTAATTTTTTGTTTATTTATTTGTGCATGAATATTATTAATATACGTAGCCCTAACATATCGCTATTTTGAATTTACAGGTGTGTAGTTTTGCAAAATACATGCCATTACATCAAAATAGACGATAATAAATATTTTTACTCTTTTAGTGAAACCGTGAGAGTTGAGAGATACGAGAGAAAAATGTCAGCACAGGATAAGGCGATCAAATACAAGTAAACACACACCATTTGCTATGACGCTGTAGAGAGAGGTATTTTAGCGGAAACTCGCAGGGAGAGCAAACATTTATCCTCTGGTGAAGGTAGCGAGAGATGTCTTAAAGAGGTGGTCGAAAAGGGATGGAGACGTAGGATGGAGAAGTGCCTCCACGAAGCCCCAATCGATGAAATGTTGAAGCACAGGTGAGGAATGACACGTGGGGAGCATGTTAGAATTGAATAAACTTTGTCAAAAACGCAGTTGCAAACTGCATACGACCACGTAAACTAATTTACTCCCCGGAAGCAAGCAAGGGATCATCCCATCAATTCCGATCAAAGGTCTAAGGGCAGAGACAAATTTAATATTTATAACAAATATTTAACTGTTATCATGCTGTTAACCGTTTTTAAAATAACCGTAGATATTACATTCAGAAAAAATTCGAGATTAATATCACACGAAAATTAAGGACATTCCCGCCTCTACTGAAAAGAAAACTGGAGAAAAATCCGGACTAGGATGAGGCAACAGGTATAATGTACACAACCGAAACCGAGAATGCGTCCAGTTAGAAGTATACATTATAAATGAAAGGAACCAAACAGTAAGCACAAACAAATAATTGTAATTTAATCAATATTAAGATGGTTACAACGGTAGTGATATAAAGCAAAAGAGGAATTAACATCACTTTACATAATGAGGAATCATATAAAAGACAACAATGGGAAATTGAAACTCCTTTCTTTTATTAAAATCAGTCATTTCTTCAACATTATAGAAGCAATGGCGCATTACGAAGCTTCTAACCACGAATTTGAAGAAATGTAATATATGAATATCTTTTGCATATTTGGGAAGGGAATTATAAAAAATGATTCCTGAATGGTTTTGTATGCGCATCCGAAGCTAAGTTAGCTTTTTTAAGCATTCGCAGTAAGTTAAAACACACATCGACAAGCATTCCTCGAGATATTTTAGTATAACAAAATTATCATCCATTACACTGAAATATCCGTGAAAAAACTCTCTTTTCAGATGAAATTCTAATAGATGGTCATTACAAGTTATTCTCGTAAAAAAATATAACAACGTAAAATCATGCAAAAACTAGTTTTCTTGAATATTTTTCAAGATTAATTTTTATGTTGTCTTCGATCAAAATAAGCACACTGATCTTTCTCTATTGTGAGGAGAGTCACGAATAACTGTTAGGAAAGAATTTGAAGAAGCCCCTAACGCTGAAAAAATTAATTAGTTTACTAGTTTGAAAGTATTGTACGAGGTAAAATGTTTTTCAGTAATTAATATTTAGTTTAGATGAAATTGTATATTCTATCGAATGAAAAAAAAACAATTTGGGGCACTTTATATACAATTTATCAGTAAAAGGCTTTCCCCACGAATATCGCACATGTTGGCTGTCCTTTTCTTAGCCAAACTGGTAGTGACAAAAAATCGTCAAAAAAGCTTCAAATATATCGATATAAAATGCCGTTAATTTCTCCCAAACTCAATATTAAAAATGACATCTTTTCTGTATATATTATTATTTATTTGCCAAGCACTTTTGTCCTAATTTCTATTTATTGCTGCTCGTCTGCGCAATAAAATTTCATGACAAGCACGAATAAGAACAGTTCTAGATAATGCCCTAAGAGAGCGCGCATTAACAAGAGCTTATAGAACCTCGGCGACCGAAGAACCAAGTTATCACAGGAATCATATCACTGGACTTGATACCACAGAAGCTAGCAGCGAGAAGATCTAGTCATTTCTTCATTGGAGAACAATGTTACTTTTCAGAAATCAGCACAACAGGACAAATAATAATGGAAACTCTGGGTGAGGATCCTCTCTCTCTCTCTTTCAGGGTAATACCAGAAATTCGTGGAAAAATACTACAACAAATCTTATATTGAGACTTGGCAGGACGGACGGATCGAGACTTCGAGGGCACGCTCCGTCCTCAGTTTCCTGTCCTATGTTTCCGAGATGTGCCGACATAAGGCGAATCACCTCCCTTCGAAGGAGTCAGTTTGGATTGTTGCAAACCTCGGTCCGTTTAATCAAAGATTGACTTAAAAGACCCACTATGTTGTTTAGGACAAATAGATACATCTCTAAATCTGATTACAGATAGTTGTGAAATTTTCAACCAAAAATTTGAAAGCAAGAATTTGAAAGCCTCATTAAAAATGAATTATTACTAAAAAATCTCGTTTCGATTTGGCTATATAATTACGACCCTTGTTAGAGGAACTCAGCACAATACAAAAATGGAGGACTTGGGTAAATAAAACCAAACTTTATTGGGAATGAGTTTTAAATTCACACAAATACAGGTAATTTAATGTTTATTTCGTTAATATTTTGTCTATAATCATTAATTTGCAACATATTAATATTTAACCGTTTTAAAAACTAATTATTTTGTTTTGAATTTCACTGTACTTTTATATTATATAAAACCATTTATATTTTTTACAGTTTGACTACCTAAGAGTTTTTAAGTTTTTGACCACTACGAATTTTATCCATTTAGTGTAATTTTTATTTTATTCTATGTTTCTGTTATATTACGTCTATAATATTTCAGTACATTCACAAATAATATCAGTTTTTACTTTCTCGAGAATAATGTTAGGGCTCTTTTGGAAATACTAAATTATATTTTCTAAAACAGTGACAGTAAGGAGTGAGGTGAAGTTGAACTTTTATCCTGATTATTTTATTTATTTTATGTCTTATGGCGAGTTTCACACCATGAGGTCTGCTCCTCCACCAAACCTGATATCCCTTTTCTGAAGCCGCTCAAATGATAACTTTGTTTGCTTTCTCAAAAATGAATCGAATATTTTCCATATCACCATGTCTATTTCGAGCAATGTAACTACAGGAATTTTCGTCATCAATATACACATGTCGTTTTCTAGACTAAAGTACCACAAGTTTTCTAGACTAAAGTTATTATTGAAAAATAATACAAGCATACTTCAGAAGCTAAAACAAATATTTAATTTAATTACACGATGGCGATAACTTATTCTTAATATCTTATTCTTAACATTGCATCAAAACATATTTTACAGTACAATGATAACGAATTATCAATTATTTACTAATTTGTTTAACTATGTATAACAAAATGTAAAAAGAAATTTCCATGCCCCTGTAGCGAATATTTCATTACTTGAATGGATGAATTATAATCCGTCTTTAAAATGCTGTGAAACTCACCTCAAGGGTTTCTGCACCTACTGTTCCATTTCCTTCTCTCCGGCTTATTCTTCCAGACAAGAGACATAATTAACGTTTCACCGACCATTTTCGCCCTTTTTCTACGACATGGATCCACTATATTGCGCTTATTTTCATTATCTTTTATTTCCTTTAGACCCCGTCACCGTTTTATTTCCATTTTATTCCACCCCCCGTCAAGATTTTACGTCTGCCCTCCGGGGATTTGCTCGTGTGGATCGAATGAGTGCGCGTTTGCTCGGCGATTGCAATCCGAATATGCTGTTACGTCTTTCGTGGAGATAGACGGGTGAAACATGATGAGAATGATATGGAAGAAGCATCATGAGGAGGCTCATAAAATGAAAACGGGTGTACTAGTTGCTCCTCGTAGTATTACGTGAGTTGAACGTTAAAGAAGTAAGATCCAGTATTACAATGAAAAAAATTGTCACGAAACAACATATTATGAATAATGTTATGGACATGAAATCAATTATGTCCTCGATGTTCCACCGCAAGGTATTGCCTTTGTAAACATAAACTACAGGAATAAGTGGCAAATGACACACAACAATAAATTTTAATAATGGTTATTATAAATTTTTTGTCAAAATAACAGTTACAAACTACATTTGACCATGTGGAGGACAAAAAACTTAAAAATTTTGTGATGGAATTTCTTGTGAAGTGCTGGAAGTCATTTTACACAAAATTGACTTAAAACTCACGAAGAAAGCAATGAATAGTCTATTCCGTGTATCTTAAAGGCACATTGAATTTCAAGTACAGTTCCGTTTCATGTACTGAACACTTCGTGCCCTATTATTCTATACGAAGTACCATGAACTGCAAATTACAAAAAATCGAAATATCAAGAACATCTCCGATCTTTCAAGTAACCTCTAGAAATACGATTTTCAAGTATAATAAATGCAATTTTCAATGACCCTATGTAACATCAGAACCAGTGCCGTATATAGATTTTGAAATATTAACACTTTCAAGTACTTGGCTAGTCAGAAATTCCTAAGGCGATTAAGGGTAGGGCCCGTCGCCGCCAAATAAGGAAAAATACCGTAACTAAAACTCTCCGTCTATTGTGAAGAGGCTAAACAGTTCCCAGCTACTTCTGGAAACTGAGATGAACGCCCTCAGAGAAGAAAGGCGAGTGTGAAGGGAATGTTCCACTGGTTGCCAAAAATTATGGTCAGCCTGACGAACGCAGTGTTCGCGGAATCTGAGGGGTGACCGATCTGATGAGGAGTGCGCAGTAAAGTGGCGAAGATGTAGTCACGTGACCTCCGCTCCTGTATAAATTGGAAGGATTGCAGATCCTAAGTGCCTTTCATACTGGAGACTTTCAGACTTAGACTTCTGCGGAAGTGTATGAAAGTACGCAGGTTATTTGACATGTAACTTGGTCAGTTTTGGTCGTCAGACCACTGAGAATTGCTGCGGTAATTCTATTACATTGCTATAGGCGCGAATGACTTAGCTTGGAACAGTTAGTTATTTCGGGATAGCAACTTGGAGACTTTTGAGATTCGAATAATCTGAGTAGATTTTTCGAGTTAATTCATAACACCAGTATTGATAGCTGTGTGTAATTGTTGCTTTTATATAGCAATATCTTTGTAATAACAAATTCAAACTTGTATTTATGATTTGCGAGTTTGTCTACATTTGTAAATATTCAGATCACTATTTAATTTGAATTAAATATTTACTTGTTATTACACGAGTGTTTGATTGCTTGGGGAAACCAAGCTGGTGGCAGCGAACTCTACCATAAAGGTTGTGGTTTATGGTTGAATACCGCTTCTACCCAAAAACTACGCACATCGCATCTGGGCTTGCGGTGTGTTGTACAACCCTACCTTGAAATCCATGACCTTGAAACCTATGAACTTTCATACAATTTCTCTGGAATTAATATTAATTGTAATTTTCAATAAACCTACTTTAAAACTCAAGAAATGCTATGAACTTTCTTGCATCTTTATAGAATTTTCATTTAAATTAATTAAAATATTAATAAATGTAACAACATTTAAACTATACTTCTTTATTCAATTATTTCACAAACACGACGTTCTACCTGTGTTTAGAAGCTGACTCTCCAGATACAAGCAAAGGAACTTTCCATCAATTTCGAGCTAGAACCCTAATCGGCGGATTTATAATTTCTGCTCTCCAATGTCATAATCCCTAATAGAAGAAGAATAGATAGCTGCTTGTTATAATATCGACACAATATCAGCAAATTTAAATTTAACTTAATACAAAAGCTTACTATTAAACAAATACTTACTATTTACAAATCTTTAAATTATTCGGAAAATATTGCTAATTAATCGTTATTAAAATAACTCAATACCGTATTCAATAAAGCAGTATAATTTTTGTAATTATTTTTAATTTTCCTTCCCTTTATTACAGAAACATGTGACTCATATGGACAAATTTTTACAACACTGAATAGCACATCAAGATAATCGGTCATACAAATCATTATCTCAAAAGAATTGATAATGTTCTGGATTTTTTTTCTCGATCTCGCAATTCATAAACGTCTACAGAAAACTAAAGGTTTTATATATGTTACACATAAGCGTATCTTCTTATTGGTATTGAAGTAATTGTATTTCAGGTTAAAGAAACGCGAAGTGTGACAAAATCATGTAAATTTCAGAAATTCTATGAGTACAATACTTTCATTGATTTTTCCCACCTTCTCCGTTTAAGGTGGGACCAGGGCTTCATGTTAGTCAAATCACCGAGATGTATAATTATTTTCTTTATTTTTATTTTCATAGTTTTGAAACCAAACGAAATGAATTATAATGAAAAAATCATGACTTAAATTTGTATCTATCAGTACAATAGTACAGTAAAAATAATATTCGGGAACTGGCTTGACTCGTTTGAAACGCATGCTCTTGCGTGCAAAAACATTGGGGCGGAGCGCGACGGTTACATGATTTATGAACCTCACGTCGGAAAAAGTAAAATATCATTCTTAAATGTCCGGTGACCTAAAAGCGATGTAAAAAATACTACGGAAAATTTACCACAATTCAAAGTAATTTTCCATTACTTTCATGATTTCAAAGTTGGTCTCTTTTTTGAAAAAAAATATCTTTCCTCCATAAGACCGTCAATTATAATCGCAATTATCTCATTGAATGACCAGTGAGGTTTTCTTTTAAGTTGAAATCACAATAAGTACGCATCACTCTTTTTATTTAAGTCGATTTTATATATTTAATTCCACCTACGCTTGTACTACCTAAAAACACGCTTTATCGTTATTTCGGATGGGCTCCGGTCTCAGTTAGTCCGAATTAACGAAGTTCTGCTGTAGTGCTGAAATACAATAAATAAAATATCGTGGAAAATCTAACACTCCAAATGTTGGTGGACGAAATATGCAGCAGCGAGAATGACAATGAGAAAACCAACAGAAGAATCTGGCAGATGGAGAGGTGAGAGAGGGGAGACACAAGGGCGCAAGGCAATAAAGTAGCGCTCCGGCATCCCCGCATCCCTGGCGAAATATACACGCGGCCTTGTAAAACGGATGGATTGAATAAATCAAAGGGGAGGGTGAGGGCAGCTCTTCCGGAAGGAAGGTGAAGGAGGGGAGTGAAGAGCGAACAAAGGTTCATCCTCTCATCTTATGTCTCGCCACTCCCACATCCTTTAAAATTTTTCCCAATTCTATACTTCAACGCCCGACTTTATATAGAGAAATGGAATGATTGAAAGGGCTCAAAATCTAATTTCTGAATTTCATAAAACTGTGGGTGCAAAATTCATGACGTCATGAGGGATTTCGAGCTATAAGATTCTGTGTGTCATATTATCGGATGATAATACAGTAGAACAAAATTTCACATTCGAATAAGGTCAAGGAAATTTTTATTCTTGTTACGGTCGAGATTAGTTTTAACTTTAATTTTCATAGATTCAGAATATTTGTGTGTGCAAAAATCAGGCGTACTGTACCGTATTTACTTGTTAGAAAAGTGACATACTTACATTTAGGCTATAAATTTGTTTGCCCGAGTCTGACTCTGACATTGCCCTGAAAAGGCCATAACGAGATGGCCCAAACGTTGGTAGTTCTATCTACTAAGACGCGGTTTGTCCCGGACAAACAAGTTTACACTGACTCCGTACGCGGAAGCCTATATTTATATCACATTTACGCTGGGTTTTTTTGGGCACCTTTCTCTACCATCCAGATGAAAGAAATGTAATCTCACATTTTTTTCACCATATACAGTTTTGAAATTGCAGTGGACAGGACCGTAAGTGTTGTAGTAGACATGCTTTCACATCCACAATTAAGGAATAGGCCTTTATTAACTTATGGACCTTGATATCCCAATAAATATGTCTTTATTGTTGTAAATAAATAAAATAAACTATTGTCAACGTGGGGGGGGGGATAATAAACTTAGTTACTCTACGGAAACAAGCAAGGGACGATACCATCAATTCCGATCAAGGTTCCAAGGGCAGTGGTGGATTTACCATGCATAAAAGAAATTATTTAATAAATGCATTCCGATTATTATTCCAAAATCAGTCGTAGATATCATGTGCTGTAAAATTCGAGATTAATAATAACAAAAGTACTAAGTTATTCCTGCCTATCAAAAATCCGCCACAACCAGAACACCGGAGAAAAACTCGGGCCAGGATGGAGGTATGGAGATAATGTACACAATCGCGCCAAGGCTGCGTACAATTAGAAATAAACAATAATAAATAGATAGGACCAAAAATAACATGCGTGGAAAAAGGAAATCCGAAATCATATGGGAAATAATATTTGATTGGAAATTGAAACTCTCATTAAATTCTTGTATTAAAATCAGTAAATTTTTAACATTATAGGAAAAATAAGGGCATTACAGAACAGTGGTCAGAGTTTACAAACTTCAATAAGTGGCGGCCACTCTCATAGATAGCTCTGGATACACCGATTGTAGTTCTGTGAAGTCCAGCGTGCGTCCAGAGTGCGTGGCCGATCAGCCCCCACCACCGTGATCCGCCATGTTTCATTCAAAATGACGCGTGATTCAAATACACTTATGTAAATAGAAGAAAAAGTTTTTATAACGTGATGCACAACAAGGTAGCGTGCAGTCAAATACTTGCCTGGTCCTCCCGAGGCAACACATGACGGCGGCAGCGGCGGCGACCGCGACTGCTTGTGAAACTAAAACGCTTGTAAAATCTAAACCATTCCTGCAAATTTTACGATTTCAAGACATTTTCATCTTCCTTAAACGCACAAAACACACAATGCATTTAATAGGATTAGGATTTATTTTTATCTACTTGAGTTACTCCCTTAAGTTCAAGTATTTTAACACGTCTATTTCAATAATTTTAACGCTTGTAGATAGACATATGCTTTTTTGTAGAACTCTTTGAGGGGATCAATATTGCCATGCATTTTTGCCACCTATCCCTAACCATTCAGGCAGCGTTATTGTCTATTACTTGTGATACCTAAGATAACAAA
>NNCF01126733.1:979449-993559 GCA_002313205.1 Laupala kohalensis | reverse complement strand
TTGCCAGAGAACATAGCTATGAGTTTAAAAAAATAATCACGAAAATCAGATAGGTGTTTCTAGTCTTCGTGGAAGTTTGCTGACCGACAGACATTAATGTAACATGAATTGAATTGCAATGTACTTGGAATTTTAAATTCGCTCCGCATTGAAGGAAAAATGGCGCAGACAATTAAAAAGCAAACGCGCATCGGCCACACACTCTCTCTCTCTCTCTAGACGCACTCTGGTGAAGTCTCAGCAGCGACACTCACGACAAATGTGTGAATCTACTATGGATGTAGCTTATTATATTTATATTTGTTGATATGAATTGTGATCGCTAATTCAAATCAGATATAATACTTATAGAGCAAGTTAATTTTGTTTGTTCTTTAAAAATGCCTCCGTTTATGTGTGTTTTATTTTCTTTTTGTTCAGTCTTTGAGAATTGAGAAAATATGAACATTTCGAACATTTACATTTCAAAATGAGGGGGTCAGTGAGTAATAACACAATACATTTTGACAATACAGATTTCTGAAGCACTACTTAGTATGAATTCGGTATAAAAATTAATTAAATTTCAAATTCTCTTGTCTGAATGAGTATTTGTTAAAACTGCTGTATTCTCAGTTGTATTTGAAAGTATTATCTTCTGATTTATGGTTGTAGTGGATGTGTTCCCGAAGTGCATCAAATTAAATATAAACCAATGATTTTAATGTATTTTAAATTATTGTCTTGATAAAGATCACACCAATGTATTTACAAAAATATTGTATCAATGTCTCATAGGCATCAAAGTGTTCTTGCTTTTTACAGTGTATTATTGTGTCATTTCTCGCTTTTCATTTTCTCATGTATAAGTAAGGATCTATAAAGGTCTAGTTATATATCTTTATAGAGCTCTAGTTTAAGATCCAAATATTTATTATAATATTTTAATTTCAGATTCTTGATAGTGATGCACGAAGATTGAATTGTTCAATATTCTTCATTTCATTAATTTTACAGGAGAAAAATCGATATGATTAAATCTTAATAAATATTGAGAACAATAAAATTGTGGGTGATCTAGGAGTGAGGAGGCGAGACATGGACGGCGAGGATAGAGAAGTCGGTGGAGCAGTATTATTGTGCTACCTGGCGGTTGTATTTTGAGCTTCTTGTTCAATTAAGTGGCAATTAAGTGGTAGAGGCGCAAACCCACTGCATGGATACTAGCATTGACTGTCCAATTTGGATTTAGACTGTAGGTTTCCCTCACCTTCTCCAGACAAAGGACAGTTTGCTACCGTAAGTTTCGTGGCCACCCAACATCTCTCCTTCTCAATTCCCTCAGCCAAGGCACTCTTAGATGGAAGAACATCCAATGGCCTGAATCTCGTCATAAGTCAAAAAATAAAATAAATATCAGGCAAGTACACGAATGATAGAACTTTGACCGGTACAGTTTGCAAAATTCAATTTTTTTTTCTTGTTGCCTTTAATCGCCAGCTGTGTAATAGTAGAACTCTGATGTGTTTAGAATGTTGGGTTACTAGGTACCGAACCAACATTTGTCTAGCGCGAGAAAACTCCAGTCTAAAGCCTCACCCTACAAGCTCTAAAGAAGGGAATTGAACATACGCTCCCCAGCTCAGACAGCAACACAATGGGAGAGAAGACATTACCTACGCTTCTGCTTACTTAAGCATTGGTCATTAAAGATTTTTCCCGCTCGTCGAACAATTTTATTTCAGTTTTTATATGACTGATTTACTTATCTTAATGAAGAATGTAATTTATTTTTATTATCGGCATATATATCATTTTTAGACTTCAATAATCGTAATTTAAAAACATGTTTCTTTCTGTTCTCATAAACTGTAAATTCTATGAACTCTAATGCAGGGTCTAATTGTGCACGTCACAAATCAAGTAATCTAACAAAGTGTATTTTCCATATTGAGACATTCACAGAAGACAGTTTTGAGAATGTATTTAATGCTCATATACATAAATAATATTTATATTTCACGTAGGGTATATTTATAGAAAGTATCATTCATCAATTCCTATGTTAAGAACATCCAAATTTTCAAATGTATTGAATCGCTTTATAGGGTTGATCTCTCTACGTAGTCATAATACAAAACAAGCATAAACCCCTACTTTACTCAAAATGCATCGCGCATTCCTGCTCACAATTTATGAGCATATTGTTTGCTTCGATCATTATTCAAACCGTTGATAATAAATTAGAGACTTATTAGCAATAAACAAACTCTAAACTGCAAGTTCGCAACAAGGTGACATAATGAGGAAAACACAATATATCGTTAGCCGCAAAAATAACTCATCGTTCATTCGAATAAATTGGAAGCTTTCAATCCCTGACCGAAAAAAAAATGTTTAGGGCATCATAACAATCGGTTTCATACCGCAAGTTGGTTCCCTAGCGGATTTACGGTCGTAAAATGGCTACATTTCAGCACGAAATTGTTTTTATTTCTCATCGGGTCGTTGTAAAATGCAAAAGCTGCCCATGTAATCGAGTCAATTAAAAGAAGAGGGTACGAAGCACGTGGCGGCCAGACTTCAAGTAAGCTGCTCCATGCAAAATGTGATCCTGTAGAAAAGGAATAACTCAGTTGTCTGAGGGAATAATTAAATACCACGATGAGGAAGGCTAACATCAACATGAATTAACATTCATTTGGAACATTGTCATATTAACGTCATATTTTTTAATTATACAAACCAGCGTCTATCGGTACAAAATATTGATTTGAGGTAAAAGGGAAAGAATACTTAAATAGTCCTACCGTTGAAAAAGCAAAATAAAATGTAACCACGGTTTTCCTATCAGTGAATAAGGAATGCCATGATTTCGATTCATTTTGCTGCATGTTTACATTAGTTACCAAATGATTTTTTTATTGACGGTTTAAATGTCCTTTTATATAAACACTTGAATATTAGAGGAAAAGAAAGAAAGAAAGAAAGACTGAACATTGAAAATTTAATAGAGCGCAAATAACAAATTATCGTTGTCCAAATTACACAAGGTATAAAAAACATTGAAATCATTTATAAATAAATTCTTATGTACATAATTTCCTGGTATAATTTGAAATAATAATAATAATAAATTTATTGTCAAAAAACAGTACAAACTGCGTATGACCACGTGGAGGGAAAAAAACTAATTTACTCTCCGGAAGCAAGCAAGGGACCATCCCATCAATTCCGATCAAGGGCCCTAAGGCAGAGGCGGATTCAAAAAATTCAGCAAAAATTCCTAGATAAGATAAAAAGTTAGCTGCGAGTTATAATACTAATAGAATGTCAATATGTTTGTAATTTTAAGCAAAAAATTACATGTAAGTTATTATCGAACTATAGATTATTCTGAGTATAGTGCTTAAAAATTGAAATAACACTAAATTCACGATTTATTGTTACAATAGACCCGCCCCTAGACAAAGCCTAGAGAACCTGTATGATAAATCCGCCTCTACCCGAAGGAAAACCGGAGAAAAACCCGGGCCAGGATGGGGCTACAGAATTTATGTACACAAACGTGCCAATGTTGAGTACACATAAAACTAAATTAATATGAGCCATAAGACAACACAATCATGCAAGAAAATAGTTTTTGAAATTGTTATAAGTTGTTTAAAAAGTACTACAGCAATGGCGTGATAAAGCACAAGACGAATTTAACTTTTGTTAAAATCAATAAATTCTTTTACAGTGTAGAAGCACTGGTGCAGGAGGTAGTTTTTAACCGCGGATTTGAAGATATTCAATTTCATAATATCTTTTATATTCTTGGGCAGGGAATTATATAGAACGATTCCCGAATGGTATGGTCCCTTTTGGCAAAGAGTGGTTGACACTCTAGGGCGATGAATATTACTACTATTGCGTGTATAGTGTTCGTGAACGAGACTGTTTCGTATAAAGAAAGGGTGGCACTTCAGTAATACGGTCTTAACAAATACGACTGTTTCATAAATATAAATGCAGGGAAGTGTTAATATATTTAATTCCTTGAATAAAGGTTTACAAGAGTTTCGGGGGTGAGATTTACAAATTATCCGAACTATCCTCTTCTGAATTCTGAAAGTTTGAATACTCTGACCGGAATTACCCCAGAAGGTAATGCCGTAACGTAAATGGGAGTAAACGTTTGCAAAATATACGCAACGGGAAATACGTGGACTAACTGCGTTAACTAAGATTCGGAATGCGTAACACAATTTGCTTAATTGGGAATTAAGATTGTCAATGTGACAATTCCATTTGAGGTTGTCTTGAATATGGAGACCTAAGAATTTTGTATTTGTAACAGTTTTTAATTGTGTTCCGTTTAAAGAAAGAGAAACCTGGGGTAAAGATTTTGTGATACTATTGTGAAATGACATAGACACTGTTTTGTCAGTGTTTACAATGAGACGATTTGCATGGAACCAAGTCGAAAGGTTAGACAAAACTTTTTGAGCATTGGCGTGTTTACATAGTAAATTAGTGTCATCAGCAAAAAGAACCATTTTGCAATCTGATGTGGATGATGACATGTCGTTCACATACAATAAAAAGAGTATAGGGCCGAGAATTGATCCTTGGGGTACTCCGCAAGTAAGTGGCTTTGTTTCTGAAAGACAACGCTCAAGTATTTTATTTTTAGTATAGGATATTTCTACTTGTTGATATCTATCTTTTAAATAAGAAGTTAGCCATTGATGTGGAAGTCCACGAATGCCTAAAGAATGCAATTTGGTAAGGAGAATTCCGTGATCGATGACATCGAATGCTTTGGATAAGTCAAGAAAAACACCCTGAGGATTTTCTCCACTGTCTAGAGATGTGGTAACATCGTTTAAGAAGGAAAATATGGCGCTTGTAGTGGAAAAGGATTTCCTAAAACCGTGTTGATCGTCAGAGAGAATGTTATATTTTGATAAAAAATCTAGAAGACGCTTATAGAACAATTTTTCTAGGATTTTTGAGAAAGTGGGTAGTAGAGATATTGGTCGGTAATTTCCAATATTAAGTTTGTTTCCTTTCTTGTGTAAAGGTTTCACTTTAGCTCTCTTAAATATATTGGGAAACACCCCTTCCGATAAAGAACTATTAAAAATATTTACGAGTGGATTTAATATAGCGTGGGACAAAGATTTAACAATAAACTCAGATATATCATCTATGCCTCGTGAAAATTTGTTTTTTAAGGAGCTGATGATTCCCATGACTTCACTGGCGTTAGTTTCGGAAGTGAACATAGAATTGGGTATGTGGGTGGTAATAATTGGAGGACATTGATTTGGATATATTGAGTTCGTTATTTTACCAACTTCTGAGAAGTGAGAATTAAACAAACTTGCGATGTCCTGAGGATTTGACACGATCTTGCCATCGTTTAGTAAAGAAACATTTTCTTCGCGATTTTCAGAAGTTGACGTGTAATTGTTAACAATATTCCACATGGCTTTCATCCGGTTGTTCGATTTTAGTATATGCCTGTCGTTTTCCATAACTTTAGCTGCATAGACTACTTTTCGGAGAATAGTCTTATATTTACGAAAATAATTATGGAATTCGGGTGGTTGGTTATAGCGTTTTGAAAGATAATATAAACGGCGTTTGTTTTTTGAAGAAATTCTTATTCCTTGGGTGATCCATCTATTGTATTTCTTTGTGTTAATTAACTTGCGTTTTATGGGAAAGAAGTACGTCTTCCTGAAAAAACGCTTTTTCCACACAAAATTTGCCTACACTTCTTTTTGCGGGACAAGAACATTAAGTAGTAGCATTTGGTTCTTGTGCTGAGATGAAATGTTTTCTATGTTCAGACAAAAATAAATACAAAAGTAAAAAACTCAAACTTTAAAAATTGTCACAAATGTGTTAAAAATAATGTATTTTCAACTTGACTCAATGTGACGTAACTCTAATAATATTGTTTAAGTGCTATCAAGGAAGCGCAAAACGTCGAGACAAGAATGGGAAGAATACTTTCAAGCAAGGAGACTATACACAGGAGTAGAAACTAATGGAGAACAAAAAACGTCGTCAGTTAGGAAGTGCGAACAGGTCTTCAGCGCCGTCAGACTGTGAACTAATTCAACTGGCATAAAAGATCCGATTCCCTCAATCCAAAACGTGTATTGTAACCAAGCAGACTAAATACATTTTTCCTTACAGTAAAGTTTAACCACTTCGTCAAAAGTATAACTCTTCATCCGTGATTCTTTTTGCAGTTTTGTGCAAATTAAAAAAATGACATGCCTATGTAGTGTGAACAATTCTTCGTATAGTAAAACACATAAATTAGGAAACAAAACGTGACATTGTTTAAACTACCAAATGTAATTACTTGTATTAATATATTTTATGTAAAAATTTCATAATTATGGTTTTGAAGTATGTAATTTCACTATGCGTACAGAACAGGAGCGTACTAACAATACCATAACTCCAACTTATGAGTCTAACCAAGGATAATATACGCGTCGGACTTCGGTGCGTCGCATCATTCAACGTGTTAAAGTAGTTCCAATGTCACCGTCTGACGGTGTTGATGACGGGTTTGTACTTCCCAACTTCCGACGTTCTTCGCACATATGGAACCCTATCCCTAAAGAAGTTTCCTCTCCTACATATAGTCTCCTTGCTTTCAACGATCTGGAGAGAGATAAAACAAATGCATCAATAAATAAAAGAGGTGACATATCTTCTGTTGTGTGAAAGACAGATGACCGTGAATCGGAAAACAAGAAAGCGGAAGATTCTGGGTCTCCAGGTTTGTTGGCATGGCGAGAAAGAGGAATCAACTTGGTTATGTGCACAGCAGATGCATCGACCGATCACAACGGAGTCTTTACAGCGAGAAGGGGATCTTGAGCGCAGAAAGAGGAAGAGGGAGAAAGAGAGAATCTGTTCACGCTTTGTCCTCGCGAGGGGAGAACCCTCAGAAACCAGAACAGGAAGCGTCAAATAGTGAGGGGTAAAAAAGAAGGTAATAAACATTTTTATCGACTTAAATTGACTATTCATGTTGAAAAAAGTACCCAACACTATATTTTTCAAACCCAGGACTACAAGTAATTCAATCTTTATGAAATATGTTATATAATTGTAAGATTTTTTTCTGTATAACACTTCCACCAAGTTATATATAATACAAGAGGGCTCATGCAAAGATTTATTAGTCATAGTAACTTGAGAATTCCAGTCTACGGTATCGTGCTAGCAGTAAAACATTGATATACGGTTATTCAGTATTGCACTCTTAAGATAAATAAACGAAAAAAAAAGTTTATTCTAAATACATAAATTATCTCATTTTTCTCCTCCTGGTCATAACCAGTTTTGGTAACAATCAATTATGAAAAAGGTGAATATTGTTCGATTTTCAATTTATTGAAACATTCTTCATATTTTTGCTTGGCATTTGCGTTTTACTCGCGTCTTAATACTATGAATACAGCGTGTTTCTACGAATCGGAAAAGAAATTGAAAGAAAATATGAGAAGCAGTTTGGATGCGAGCAATTGGACTCTTTTCTCAGGAGCTCGTGCGATACGTTATACATATTGATACAATGATTTATAAACTTAACACTCCACAAATAGTCACGACGCAGATCAATAGAAATTCCGTCGAACATTCTCTTGTCCACATTGTCTTTCGCAGAAGCGGAAACTACCGATGTCCCAGACAAAGCAAATTGATCCGCTTCTTTCCGACCATTACGACAACACGCAAGTTAGGATTTCTTTCGAGAAAAATTGTTTGGAGTCGCGACGGACGATGTGAAATGATGACATAACGAATACATGAGGGCGGGAAATGGTGGTAATATCATAAACTGTTCATTTTTTACACACATGCTCGACCAAAGCAGAAAATTAAAATAAAAATTAAAAATTAAAAATTCTTTTAGGACGTTAGTTTAAGAACCCGTTCATACATTTTTGGTGTGAGAGTGTAAGTTCATTACATCAGCCACGACCCTTTTCTTTTCAAAACGCATAATTTAAGAGCCCGCAGTGAATATCCCGCACATGTTTGAAACCTAGGAATGCTATTGTTCCAAAGAAGTAAGCACAGTGTACTTTAATTATAATAAAAATGTATCATTTATTAAATATTTCATGTTAAATATAAAAGGATGCACACAGGTTATTTTTTATAAGAAAACGGGAAATGGAGGAAATTAAATTAAAAAGATGAATTTTGTCCATATCTAAGATAGGTAAAGAATATATCTAAATAAAAGGCTGCTATATACGAGTGTATAAGAGTTACAAAATCACCGAACAACATACAGAATAGAAACATGAAGAGAGAGAAAAAAGGAATTTCTGAGTGAAACAAATGGATATGAGTTAGAATGTGACAAAGTCCAGAGAGAAACGACACAAAGGGTACATAACCGAAAGGGAAAAATAAAAGTGAGGAAAGGTTTGAGCCTCAACGAAGCTCAGGCACTTTGTTTTGCCATGACGTCACAAGCGATCTCTTTGGCTGGGTGGCAGAGTGAGAGGCCGGGAGAGAAGGATATGCACCATCTTTTCACCGGAAACGCCGTCGTCCCTTTGTCGTCGCTGGAAGACGCGTGTCGCCGTATCCGGTGGGAGTTCGGCAGCGGCGTCGACACCTGCCATAAGTGCCGTCGTTTGTTTGCCGACGTCGCGTCGTCGGGCGACTGGCTCACTGACTCGCACAAAAGCACACGCAGACTTTTCAGCGGTTCGCGAACGGAGGAGTCAATCTTTGACACGTTTGTAAACAACTAAGGGATTCGTTCTGAACCAGATAGAAATCGAGGACGTGATGTTCATTATACAGAACCTGGCAGAATGATATACCTTTTTTTAAACAACAACAAAAGAGTAACATAGATACAGGACAACAGATTTTTTTACCATCGTACAGAGCTATGTTTCTCACATTTACCATAACATTCTGAATCTTCAACGAATAATGAAAATGATAACGTCCGGATGTTTAGTTGCTGCGATATTCTCCGATAACCGAATGACGGTTTAACATTGAACTGGTCTATCGGAAATTGCGTTCCCACAACGATACGATTTTTCTAATATCCACGTATTGAAAACGGAAAATTTGTATGGTTTCTATGAATATGATTTTCTTGTTCGGAACTCTTCCGTGTTGACTTACACTAGAATGATTGTAAATGAACAAAAAAAGTTAATTTATACTTTTGATTATTTGTCAACTCATGTTGTACTTCTTTCTTGATGACATTATCTTAATCGTGCTTCGAGATTTAATCAACTGGATGACGACGGATAACATTCCTAGTCGCAAACATCAAGCAACTTAACGAGGCATCATTTCAAACTTAGTTTTTCATACGACACTAATAAACGTTCCAGTTTCGTAATATCGCAAAGCTCATGTTCATTCTCCCAGAACATTCATTGTCCCGAGCATACTACGCTAAACACTAAAATAAATAGTTTGCTTACTATACGTCTCTGTATATTGAATTATTCAAATGACGAAAGAAAGGTTATAAGTGAATTTGAGTAATGAGAATGAAACGGGGGGAGGGAAATAACAAACGACAATGAACCACTCTCGTGCACCAAAAAAGAGTTACAATATTAAACATTGTTAATCTTTATAGGGTCTTAATGTAGAAAGTATACTACAGTTTTGGGCAATTATATAATAGCTAGAATTCATTCTGTTTAAAGTCGGAGGTCTGTTTTCACTCTGATTCATTTTCCTGAATCACAATGTAAATCTCACTGCTTGAACGTAAAATCTCAAAAAAGTTATCACCGACATCTACAGAAGCATACATTTTCCCCGGCTCTCTCATTCTCTTTGATGTTCAAAGGCAAACGATGCATCTTCGAATCGGATATGATTGCCATCTTCTCAAATCTCTCAGTCCTCATCGTTGGCCTCCATGCGTTGGCTAAAGGAGAACGGGGAGAAAGAGCCAAAAGCGGACTATGGAGACTAACGAGATATCGCGCACCAAACGGCGCGGAAGTAACAGGGGAAAATCAGGTTTCCTCCGCAAAAGAGACGAGGGAATGTGGGCCTACAAGGAAGGTATTAGTAACTCAGGAAGCAAGAACTGCTGAAGACACGAAAAAATTGGGAAGGAAAGTGAGGTAGACTGTTGACAAGCAAGGATTGAATGAATTTGGATATTATTAGAAACATAACGGTTCACACAAGGATCAGTTTTCGATATATAATGGTTTGGTGCTTTGAAAAAGAATCCCATATGTACATTTTTCGTGAAGATCCCTGTAATCACTGTAGAACTGTGTTAATTAATAACAGTGTAATAGACCTTTGATGTTGACGAGCCCTAAAGCCCCACCAAAAAAAAAACAGTGTAATAAAAGTTATTATACAAAAATAATGTTCAATTATTTATGAAAGATATCGTTATTACAATTAAATACAAATACATGGAAAATGGAGTAGCGAATGAAAGTATAAATATATCAATTATAAATATTTTCAATAAAACAAAGAGAATATCTTATACATGTGGGTGTAAGTTTTATGTGTACATCTTTATACTCTGTACATTAATTGTGTATAAAATTAATGAATGAAAAAGCTGGGAGAATTATAATACAAATTATAAACACGATTCTCACAGTCAATTTCGTCGTCGTGCTCATCAATTTTTCATATACAATATTTGCATTCTCATTGAATTTAATAGAAGAACACAATCCCTCTAGATCTAGTGCATAGACGAGTGTAGGGACAAAACGTGAAAGATAACCGGTTTTAACATCTCAAGGAGATGAACGGATTAAATAAATACATGAATTCTTAATACACAAAGAATGTTCATGTAAGTCTATGAAACAAGTTATTTTAAAATTAAACTTCGTCAATTACATCGGTACCAAAAAAGCAGTGATTTTTTGGAATAATAACATTGATTTAAAATTCACCGTTAACTATTGAATATTTTTCATGCTAAATCAGTCACTGGAACTGTCAAGGATTCTGTGCTGCATGGCACACTTTATTATAACACAGTTCTATAGTATAAAGGTAAACTACCTTAAGATATTAAGACAAATATTAAGTGAGTATTAACTTTGTTCCCAAGTGTGATAATTTTAATACAGTAAATCAGTAATAAATGAAGGGTACATGCATTCACGTATCTGAGTTGAGAATGAGACGCAAAACCTTCGCCAGTAGAGCAAATGTGACCATCTCATGATCTAAGTGTAAAGAGAAAGTAATTTCTCAAAGTCGAGCGTGGGAATAGGTCCCATGAGTTCTGATATATAGATATAGTTCTAGAAATTTATAAATAAAATGCTTATCATTGTATCAATTACTGACACGTATTCTAAAGGAAAATACTAGGTTTCTCGAGTCAAACATATGTGGATGACAGATACCATGAAAAGAAACAGATGGAAATTAAATTTAAAAGATTTTTTACTCGAGTCTCAAGTGCTAAAATGATTTTAAAAGTACAGGGATATGTATTTCTACAAAAGTCCCTCAGAAGCCAATACATGAAATAATTAATTCTCAAAAACTTGAATTAAAGTGGAGTGATTTTCACAAAATAGGTTCCGCGACAGACAAAGCAAGAGGAAATACGTCCTCATGAGGTCTCAAAAAAACGCGCTAGCTGTCTTCCAAAAACAACTCACCCTCTCTTCAGTTTTCGATCGTCGCTTCTATCCTTTTCATTTCTGAACGTTCTTGTTGTATTGCTTATACTCCAAGTCATGTAACTTTGCCTAAAATTATGCAATATGGCTAACTAACACAAATTGCCAAGATAGTAGTAAAAAAGCAACTATTTGCTGAAACATTCTAGTTAATAACACAAGCTAAGACACAAGGTAACATTCGTTTCACTCGCTCAATGCAAAAGGAACAGAATAGCGCCACAAGAGCAAGTGCATTGAATTGATGGCCGATATTGACGATAGATTTAAATTTTCAGAAATTCGAATGTCCTGCCAACATAACGCAAGATACAAATATCATTACTCTCATGGACGATGGTGAAGTAAAGGTGTTGGCTACACTTTACACAATCATTATACCAACATCAAACCAATGAGACTGACAATAAATAAGGAAATAAATGAATAATTTATGGTTAAGAGAGCTATTACAAACTGCCTAATACCACGTTGACGACAACAAAATAATTTACTGCGACTAATACACAATGAAGTAATACACGCAGAGCATTTACATTCATGATTATTTTCTTAAGTAAAATTCCTCGAAGCAAAGAAACGTGTCTTCCAGTTTAGGTTGAATTTGTCGTGAGTCGTTGACGCAACCGCCACCAGAAGCGTTGTCGTCGTCATCGTCGCCGTTGCCACCACCCAATCTATCCACGCATTCACTTTGAATAATCAACCCAATTAATATCACCAAACGAGAAATTGAATTTTCCGTCGGCTAAGTCTTGTACGGCCGATTGCGTCAACATTTGATAAGATTATTTCCGAATAATTCCGTTGCATCGCGGTAGGCCCCGTGATGGCCCAGATGAAGGAGTGGAAGAGGGGGACGGAGAGGGCTGTCACGTTAAAGAATGGTGAGAAAAAAGAAGAAAGATCGTTGAAGGCTTTCGACAAGACTTCAGTTTTAAAGATGCGGTCATGGGTTGTGGGGAACAGCAATGAAGGAAATAATTGCTGGTCAAATTTTAATTAATAGAGCGGAGACAAGTGAGAATGCCGGACATCGAAGACAAAAGTTCGAATAATCGAATTAAGTTTTTTCCAACAAATCGGGAAACCCTTACATTTGTTTCTAATAAAAATAAAAATATTACGACACTGAAAGTACTTTCGCTCTATTAATTTTTGCGTGGACCAGTAACAATAAGAATAAAAATCAGTTTATTTTCTTGAATTTTTACATTTACATTTTACACAAACTTAAAATATACTTTCACAATATAATATGCATATATTAATTAAAAATAAAAATAAAATGTTCTTCCTGTCAGGTCTGATCAAGAAATCAAAACTGAGTACATTTTACACAGAATAAAAAACCTATATCTATATAATAATAAGTTTAACGTAAAAAATGAACCGATTATACTCTCTTCAGTTTACGTTGACCGACCGTTAGATGACAGGAAAAAAAATAGGAGGCAAATTTGAATTTAAATTTTGAAGAATTTACTGTTGTACATTCAAATCGGGATGGGTAGAGCCTCCTAGAAGCATTACTGTAATATTAATTTTCGTTGTTGTTTTTTTCTTTCAAAATATAAGTTTTATAATAAATGTATTATCATACAAGCAGTTACAAAGTGCATATGGCCACGAGGACGATAATGAACTAATTTACTCTGAGCCAAACAAGAGTCCAACCCATCGATTCCAAGGGTCCTACTAAGGCAGAGGCGGGTTTAACATTTCAGCACACTCTTCAGATAAGAATAAAAATAATTAGTTACGTGTAATAATGTTAACAGAATCCCAACAAATTTGTATTAAATAAAACTCAAAAAAAGTTATTTCACAAGTGTGTATTATTACAAACTATAGATTATTAGGAATATATTATTTATGAATCGTAACTATTAAAATAAATCAAAATTCCAGATTAATGATTATAATAGACCACCGCCCCTAGGCAAAAGCATAGAGAGCCTATATATATAAAATCCACCCGGAAGAAAACAAGAGAAAATCCAGGGCCAGGATGGGGCTACAGACTTTATATACATAACCGTGCCAAGGTTGAATACAGATACAACTAAACTTAGAGGAATAATAAACATAATAGCATGCAGGAATATAATTTTAAAATTTAATCGTGTATTTTGAAGGTACGAGACCAATATTTAAAGGGCAAACTTTTAAAAAGGAAGTTAATAATAATAATAAATTTTTAATTTATTGTCAAAAAACAGTACAAACTGCGTATGACCACGTGGAGGACAATAAACTAATTTACTCTCCGGAAGCAAGCAAGGGACCATCCCATCAATTCCGATCAACGGCCCTACGGCAGAGGCGGATTCAAAAATTTCAGCAAAAGTTCCTAGATAAGATAAAAAGTTAGCTGCGAGTTAAAATACTAATAGAATGTCAATATGTTTGTAATTTTAAGCAAAAAA
>NNCF01126733.1:942785-978330 GCA_002313205.1 Laupala kohalensis | reverse complement strand
TAGGTAGGTAGGTAGGTAGGTAGGTAGGTAGGTAGGTAGGTAGGTAGGTAGGTAGGTAGGTAGGTAGGTAGGTAGGTAATTAGTTGTGAACAACAAACAAAAATACATAAGTTGTGAACAACAAAATCGGACATGTATTATTAAGTAAATAAATGTTGAATAGCTCAACCTAAAGTTAGCTGTGATAGCTCACGCGTTGGCTATCTAGCGGACAGACAGCATCATTAGCTGTCACAGCTCACGTTGTAGCTGCCCTAAATAAGACTTCTTCTGATCGAGACCAATTTTCTAATACTGCGGAAGCTAACGCAGTTTTGTCTGGGAGGAAGAAAGTTACATCAACAGCTATAGCTTATAAGTTTTGCGCGCAACAGCTCAGCCCCGCTCAAAAAACTGACTTAGCTACAAGAACTGTTGCTTGTTCCTTGACGCTGATCTCGTTCGTAGTTGCAGCTAAATGACACTCAGAGGCGCTGCCTTCTATGTATTCGGTTCGTTGACTCATGACTGAGGCGGCGCAGCTTGAGCAATTGTTCTACGGAGTCAAATCGACCATGGCTTTCAGAACTATGAATAGTTGTTTACTTGAACAAAATGATTCATTACAACGACTAAAAGACGAAACCCCGACGTTGCCAAGCCCGAATAAGTAAGAATAAATTTCAAGTATATTCAAAATAAAGAAA
Source organism: Laupala kohalensis (assembly GCA_002313205.1). Taxonomy (NCBI): domain Eukaryota; kingdom Metazoa; phylum Arthropoda; class Insecta; order Orthoptera; family Trigonidiidae; genus Laupala; species Laupala kohalensis. Next base: position 977,644 of record NNCF01126733.1, on the reverse strand, counting down.
CGTTCGTATACATAAAACTACTTTCTTGGTATTTAAAGACATATTTTTCAAGGTTGTAGGTATGATTACTATTTTACGTATTTATTATTCATGGTACCAATACTATGGTGCCAACTCTTAGACAGCATAACACAAGACAATAAAAAATTGTACTGCAGTATCTCAGTGGTAGCGTCCGCGCCTTCAGAGGGAAAGGACCGTGGATCTAATACTGGCGCTGTCAGATATTTGAAGACGGACGTCGAAGAGAAAGATCGTTTGCTGTACGCCAATGTGTAAAGAAAATAAGACCATGGAGTTGTAATAACAATGAATATCGTCGAGAAAGTCGTACAGAGATGAAAATTTGCAGATGAGTCGATGTCGACTCGCGTCAAATCAATATTAAATGGGTAGTGGTTGACAACATCCTGTACTCTAGGTTCCCTTTTCTTATATTGTAGATTAGCTACTTAAGCTGTGAGAGCTAATACTGTACGCTGTGGTACAGAAGGACAAAATTCACGTCATAGCAGACGGATGTTAGTTCTGCGAGCTCATGTATTGTCTGTCCGGCTGGCAGCCAATACATTACCTACTCCAGCTCAGATTTTTTTTTTTTTTTTCGTGTGGAAGTTATTTACGATTTTACTTTCTCAATTGCGTTCAATAATATATTTATTAAGCAGCATTACAGTCATAATATGTACAGTGTTTCATAGTGAATAATCATCATTCAATAAGAACGCATGCAATTGTAAAATAATTTATTTGGACAGATATAGATAGATGTAAGTCTTCTTGTTTCGTGTGTTATTCTCCTACACCTTGGGACAAAGACATCGTCATCTTAAGCATTATTTATCTTACACTCTATGTATAAATATTAAAAAAATATTCATAAGATATGTTATTTCTTCCTTTTCTTCGTCCCCATGGTCGAGCTTTTATTATTTCTGTTGGGTTCATTAATCGGTACTAATGGGAACCTTACTTACTTTCGGATATTAAATTATCTCCTTGTCCTCAAGGCGTTCATAGCTAGTTTTGAATGTTTTTTTAAATAAATTATAAACTTTATTCTTAATACAATTGGCTCATGATACAGGATGAAACATTACAAGTGGACACCTAAAATATCTCCTAAACAAATAAGAATATCAAAATACTGTTTTCACCCAGTTAAGTCATGACATACGGCTAGTCATTCGACGTATTCAAATGATCAGTAGCCATTTTAGTTACAGAGATATTGTAAGTTTTATTGATCTATTAAACTTTGTATTTTTCAGCGCTACTAAAACACCCGAAAAGGTACAAATACGAGAACAATTAATTATTTACCATACAGACAAGAGAAAACTGGACGCTTTTCATGTAGCAACGGACAACTACACCCAGGTTCGAGTCAACGTAATTATCTTAGTCGTGCTTTATATAGGGAAATGTAAAAAACATATGGTTCCATCTTAAGAAAACAATAGAAGTGTCAATACCACTGCAGATAAAAAATCCTACGGATCATTTAAACGTCAAATGATTAACGTATGTCAAGAGTTATTCAAGTTCAAGAGTTATTTTCGTGAAAACTGCTCTTGGATATCTCTATTCCTTAGGGAAAATTTGAGGTATTTGTTTTTACTGAATCATATATAGATCGTCTTTTGTTTTTGTTGTCACGAAGGAAACAAATGCTCACTTGACCATCAACAGAAAAAAAGGTACGTAGAGTAATAAGGTACACCACTCATCGTCATGAAAACCATGTATCACATCAAACATTGCAACCAGAGGTTAGTAAACTGTTATATTGACGTATAAATTACTAACCTCAATTTCAACTTTGAACCACCATTAGCTTCGAATAAAAACCAAAATCCATGGAAATTCGGAAGAGTGCAAAATCATAATACATCTATTGTTTTATTTCTTGCTGTCTTATTTCATGTTTGATATCAAAACAAGAAGCGGAAGTTGAACGAATATTATCCACTGCCACCAATTTCGTCTCGTGAAAAAATCCAATGATTTGGAATAACTGGCGTGACAATGAAATACAAAGATTAACTAAAGAATAATTATAATATTGCTTCTGAAGAAAACTATTTTCTTTTAGAAATTATTAAATAATTCCATGAATTATAGAGATTATTTCTTGTACAAACGATGTATATAGATAAACCATCCAGATGTACACAATTTCGCACGGTATCGAGTAATAGGACGAGTTAAAAGAGGCAAAAAATGTCTTTTTCCTATACTGATCACTGATGAAGTGGCTGCCTTCATGCCATCGTCTTGGAGCGGCCACGAATGTGAGGCCACCTTACTATTCTATGCACCTTGCTTCAACTAAGCGTCGATCGTTGACGCTGAGACACTCTCGATTTTTTGTTACTATGTTCCAAAACGATGTACAGAGCTTATCCAAATTTTGCTGATAGCAATATATGTTACAAAAATAATGATATCAATGGATATGCATAACGCTTTGGAAAAAATTAATCACAAAACAATTTGTTCAGACTGGAGACGTCATAGACAGACAGTGGCTAACAGATAAAAATAAGAAGCTTGCCTCATCATATACAGATGACACTTATCTCAGCGGTCCGTCCTTCGAAGCCAAAATTTCAAATGTGCCAACAGCTGCAAACTTCATGTCACGAGTATTTTCGCAGTAAATAAAATTAGAAGTTGCATTTGTTTCAAATGCTCTGTTCGGGGCAAGGTAGCCCAGAAACCAGCCATATAAATTTCATATTATTAAAATGTAAGCAACATAAATGCATATACGACGAAAAATACAGAAATATATCTCACTGGACTCGTTGTTGCGCAAGAAACCTTACCAAAAATGCGATCATAAATGAAATTCGAAGAATTCAAGAGTTTCTGGAACTGTTCAGAAATTTAGAAAAGGATCACACGAATAGAATTTTTACGGGTTTTAAATAATTTCATATCTTTTAATATTATTAAATTTATATGTATTGTTCCTCAAAAACAGAAATAATTGTTCATTAACAAATCTACCGAAGATGACATAAATCGGTGTTGATACTTTATGGAATTATTTAGAAAATATTGAAAGTCAACAAAAAGGTCGTTTGTTTATAAAATATAATTTTAATATTACAATGACTGTCATTGTATTATAAATCCATTTTAATTATTTTCTTGGTTTTCAACACATTGAATTGTTAATATCAACACATAATATTGATTTAAAAACACTATTAAAATTTTTGGGAAAATGAATATTGATAATGAAACTTGGCCAATCACAATTCCTCCTCCAAGCAAAAAAAAAATATCATAAAATATAGGTGACATTGGCGAAAATGAAATAATGATGGTGAACATGGTCACCAAAAATATACAGCAAAGCTATTGAAAAAAATCCATAAGTTCAATCATATTCCAGAACCTTATGATTGTGCATAACATGCTAATAGTATCCCAAAGCACATAATGTATTGGCAAGTCAATTCAAACAAATTACAATATAATAATTATTAATGGTACTCAAATAATTAAATTTCTAACTACTTTTCTGAGAAAATTAATGCAAATAAACAATAAATTTTGAAGTATTAATTTGTTGAAAATATTCGACTTCTCCAATGTTCAATATTATTCTTTGGCAAAACTACCAACAACAAACAATTTAACAACACTAAGAATTTTTTCTCTAGATTAACAATAAAATGTTTCTCTGTTTACACAATTCAGACATCATTTCGTAAAATTGACAACTTCCAATAAAAAATACAGGCAAAAGGTGAGAAACTGAAACAGACACAAATAACACTCTTAACAAGATGATACGTCTCAATAACAGTTAAAAACAACCGAATCGTCCCCGAAGAATGTGTACCATAAACAAAAACCAATGAACCCGTCACTTCAATGTACGATCTCCATCATTCAGATGAAATTGCCTATTACTCACTTATTCTCTTTACTTACATCTCTCGGCGATGAATAGTATACACAACACCATTTTGGTTGCACCCACTACATGTATTCACAAAATTTTCGTCTTCTCTGATGACTCTCAGCAACAAAACCACAGCATTTGCTACTCTTGTTAAGTTCATAGTGAGTTCAGAAAGAAATTTTCCTACTAAGACGAAAACTTCTACACTAAAGCACAGAATTTACGCTAACGTCTTACCGCATACTTACAACGAAACGCCAATCACCACTTATAACTCGTCAAGCTCGTCACCGGTATCAGCGTTGTTAGAGGGTTAAATTGTCGATAGGTGTTTCTGAGGCCAGGGTTAAACCAAAGGATGAGGGCAGAGCTTCCTTTCTCAACGAATAGGCGGATAAACTGGCGCCGTCTGCTGAAATAAATGTCTAAATGCTATAAGACTCCAGTCTCTAGCAGTCAGGGGTCTTTGTGTTCTAGATCAGTTCATCACCAAATTGAATTAAATATTGCTAAACTCAAGTACGACTTCAAGTTGAAAAATCTTGAAATTTTCCAAAATGTCAGAAACTAAAGCCAATGCACACTAAATCTTCCAATGCAGGACTTTCCATATGCTCACCTCTACAGTTAGTCTCAGAATCAGTGTGACACCACGCGCTCTACCTTCGCCTATTTATTTCCGTACGCCAAGCTTATTCTTAATGGAACCGGTCTGGAGTTGCAAGTCGCTTCAACCAATGAATTTAACCTGCGCAGAAATCATGATATGGCTTGTATCACTAGCTGAACATGAGCTAGTAACTCACATACACAATTGTAGAATGAATATTAAGAGAGTTTAATAATTATCTATTAAAACATTGCAGTAAATAAGTAAACGTGATAGAAGAAATGGTTTCATACAAAGACTACTATCAACAGCAACGAAAAAAACTAATTTTAAGATCTCTTTACTTGTCTCGAAAGTGTCAACATCTGTTGCATCCAGTATCTTATCGTCAACGAGGCGCTCCTATTCCAGCCTATTTCATAGTGTAGCAGACATGCTAAATAACATATACACAGAATAAACAATATATTTCTTCCATGAAGCAGACATACTACATAATATATACACAGAATAATCAATGTGTTCCTTCTAGAAGATGACAAATGAATGCATATGTTTATGTAAGCAGACAAACGAAATACTTGAAGTATCCAAGGGAACAAGATTTGTTATTTTTCAAGAAGAGTTCATTCTTCGTTCACTCGCTCTCATGTGCAGACGTGCTTGCGTACGCTCCAGAGTAGAATCGCATTTCTTGCTCACTGGGAAGTAACACTCTCACTCCCCCTCCGACGAGAAAGTGCCTTCTTAGCGCCTAGTCGCTCGGTAACGCAATTCCTATAATTGAACAGTCAGTGACAGTTTATAGCTACGTGTGCTGAACACACAAAAGTGTTAATTGTGCAAATCTGACGGCATCAAGTACAAGTGAATTGTCAACCCGTCAATACTAATATGCAAGTGCTGCGAATGGACTAACTACAGAAATTATTGAGTTAGCAGATCACTGCTCCAATACTGATATAGGTCTTGTGGACGAACTCATGAGCCATTCTGTTATAAAATAGTTCTACTTGACTTACAAATGACTCAAAGGGATAATGTATAAATATTGTATACTTTTTTTTGCGAGCAATCAATTTCTCAGTTTATGTAATTAAACTCGTCCGCATCTGTCCACTATGATTTCGATCGTATTCTTACCTTGCCGTTTTCCTTCTGTGATTCTAATTTATTTATTTTGAAGGGGCTTCTTTACTTAAAGAACACGCAGAAAAAATATTAGATCATTGACAATTCCTAATGCTCAAGGAACTACAAAATATCCATTACCCCGACAATAGTATTTTAAAGTTGAACACACTTGCAAATTGTTCGTGAACTGAAACACCGTATCACCGTGAACAGTTATAAATAGAAGCTTGCTCACATAATGTTGTACATTGCTAATACTCTTTGGTATTAGAAAGAGTAACTAGTAACGCTACCTGGAATGCAATTTATGGATTACAACATAAACAAAGAGATTAAATTATAAGATGTTTGTCTAGCACATTTTAGTTAGAGATAAAATTTGGTAATACATTTACGAGGTAATTGTTACCCCCCTTAGCCCTATAACGCGCAGTAATGACATGGTATCGAAGAGAAAGAATCAATTCATAGACAAGTCAAAAGTCATTACATTAAGTATTCTTACTTGTTATTCTGTGTATCAGTCCGGTATTTGAATGTGAAACTCAAAAACTTACTCTGAAAAGCAACATCTGTCACTAATAATCTGAACAAACTAGTACTAGATACCACAATTTCCTAAGCATTAGGCAACGAACTAAGGTATTGTGCTGGATATGGTTCTGTACAAAACAAAGTCTTCGTAGTCAAGAAGATATTTTCAATTTATCATAATTAATTAATTTGCTTAATGTTTATTTATAGAAAAATTAATTAATAGAAACTCATCGCCGACCAATTCAATTTATCTCAATACTATTCATCTCCTCCACTATCTTCCTCTCAAATATCCACCACATTATTCCCCCACGAAACAGCTGACCATGTAAGATGAGTGAACCTTGAACATTTCTACCTCACATGATGCGTCTAAACTTTGTTTTCGAAGTTGTTGACTCCTCTGTTTACCTTTCTTGAGACAACACAAACACGGTCCCTTTGTCAGTTATGCTTCCTCGCTATCAATATCTCCATTAATTCATTAATTCATTAAGTTATGCTGTTGAACATGCTAGTCAACACTTCGTTGGCAACGTCTTCACTCCCGTACTACAACTCGGTTCACTAAGTGCTATTGATGTACATCTGTATCCTGTCCTTAAGACAGGATATTTATTACACATCTCCCAACTTTTCCCCCAAAAAGTTGATTTGTTTCAAAACACGTAGAAATAATAGACGTGTTAAAAAACTCTGCGACCGAAAATAAATTGTGATACAAATTTACCGTTTATCAAATTCGATGATCAAATGTTTTTTATCCTTGAGAATCTGCAAAATTATACTACATAAGTCAAAGTACGGTGATACTGATCGATATAATCCCATTCGCAAACTGTTTGAAGATAGTAAAAGAGGATTGCAGACCTTAATGCTTTGTAACCAGTGTTGTCATGGAGAATTTAGCAGTGCCGGGACGCTGAATTTCGCACACCTCGCAACAAGAGAGGGTTCTGCACATCCCTCTCCCCGGAAAACTTTTTAAACTGATGTGCTAATTTGTACTTTTTAACGCCTTCTGAAGTCGATTTTCTGCATCAGAACTTGGCCATTTCTGTAACCTAAAAATAGAAAATAATATTTTGGTCTGTATTTTCTCTAACCCAATATTGTTTTTGAACTGTAAAAATTCATCATTATATTTGATATGACTCTTCAGTCTCGAAATAATCAGTGTCTGTTTAAATAATCTTGGAATCCTTAAAACTGGCACATTTTTATGGCGGTAGTTATGAGAAAACGTAGCCTACAATTTTTCCTATTTCGCAGAGCACATTCCAAAATCAATTACTTTTTAAATAAAAACAACTTTACTCTTCTCATGCATAGTCCAGGTCTCTTGCTGCATTCAACTTGATTTTTTTACTCAAATTCTTTTTTTTTTAACTCGCATAGAATAAATACTTATCTAAATATAAATAAAAATAACATAATCACAAAACCAGTGTCGGAATGGTGTTCCGGCACCATGACACTATTATCTGTAACTCAAAGTAACTGACTTTTATAACAGTTTAGTTGTGAATCACTAGATTCTCAAGGAAAAATTCATTTCTTGCCGAATATATAATAGAAAAACATTTTTACAAACTGCATGTCATTATAACATCTTGTTTACTCAGATTCGTGTATAGCTCGACCCACCACAATACAATAGTATGCAATCATTTCTGTTCGTAAACGTCCCTCACGTTTCCATATTTCCCGCTCCCTACATCTCCTTCTTGCACCCTCCTACTGAGTCGTCCAATACGATGAGACGTTGCAAATGCTTGCAGTTAAGACCCACTTGAAATCAGAAGGTTTTTCTATACCAACGATGTTAAGGGGAGAAAATAGGTTTTACAACGCCTAGCAAAGCCTAATTATGAGTGCGACAGCAGGTGATTCGGAGATTGAGCACGAGTATATAGCGGGAAATGTGAGATAAACAAATATTAGTCTAGGATTTTCGAGCGACAGTAGCTGTAAATTTCCCAGTAGAGTAATGGTTTAGGTGAAGAGATACCATCTGATAGTTACGTCTATTAAACGTCTCTTCAAGTAAAAGTATAACAGCAGTAGCTAAAAACTACTGGTGTGAGAAATTTTGTTCGCGTCTCTAGTTATTATCTCATTAATTTCTGGTGATACAATAGAAAATGCTCTGAGATTCCTAAGAATTAGGGAAGTTACGGCAGATTTATGAAATGTTACGCACATATAATTCACAATGCCTACTACTGGATTGTGTTGGGTCGAGCTATACACGAATATGGGTATATGATACATTATAGTGACATGCTATTAGTGAAAGTGCTTTTATATTTTATACTGAGCACTTTCAAATTGAATGATATGATCAAATTCGGAGCATGTTTTCAATTAATATTAATTGAGCAAGTTAAAAAAAAACAATTTACTATGTCTTGCCCTCAATAAAACTGCATCTCAAAGACTATGAGCATCATATTAAAACGAAGAGGAGAGAAAGTTTATCTTAATAAACCAAAGCTTTTAACTGACTGATTCCATTTCTTCTCATCTGACATAATAAGGAAATCGACAACCGTTAGCATTGTTTTAAGTTGAAACATTTCAGAGTTTTCATACATCATTTTTTCAAATTTGAAATCCTTGTACGTCCTTTCTGCGTTTTATTTTCTTACACAATGGCCAGTCAATATATAAGTCGCAAATATCAGTTTTCATTATACCGTTTTAAATTACGAGCGCATTTTTCGCCAGTAGGTGGCAGCAGATGTATGCTTGTCGTATAGGCTACGTGACATCTCGTAGGCACGCAGTCAGTCAGAGGCAGCCAATGCACTATCGCGGTTGTGTTGCATGAGTGTATACGAGAAGAATAGCGAGTCGTTGTGCGTTTTTTGTGCCAAAGAGCTGTCCACAGAGCATCGCGAAATGCATCCCGTGTATGGTGACAACTGTTTCTCACGGAAAGTTGTATTCAATTGGATCCTGAAGTTTAACAAGGGAAGACAAAGCATCAGAAATGGGGATCGTCCTGGTCATTCTGCGGAGGTGTCAAATGCAGTCACAGAACAAATCGTTCGTAATGAAATCATTCGAAAACATATTATTCGTAAAACGTCATTTGGGTGGCCGTCATTTTGAAACTGAACATGCCTTAATCCAAGAGGTTACTCGTTGGCTGCGACAGCAACTAAAAGACTTCTTTGCTACTGGTTTTCTAGAACTCGTAAAGAGATGGGATAAGTGTGTAAATGTACAGGGTCATTATGTCGAAAAATGAAATAAATGTCAGAAAGTTACTTTGATTATTATTACCTCTATCCAGTTCTTCGACTTATTTTTTTGACTTATCTAAGTATATATTACAAACTGATACGACTATTCGAAGATTGTTGAATTTGTGCGTATTATGACTGCAATCGGATGCATAACCATACGAATACAGTATTAATTTTAAAAAATTTGCCAAAAGGGTTTACCGAACTTTTTTTTCATTCTTGTCATTCTTGAGTTTTAAAATATAATAAAAATTCACAAGAATTTCATACGTAACTGGTTCATGAACACCATTAAATGGAACTAATGATCTCGGCTTATGACGTTGAAACTTCAAAATTACCATATAATGGTCTCATATTACAAAGACTCATTCTCTTTATTGCCTGATCTATGATGATATCGTTAACACTGTTTGATACGAGTATCATGCACATTACGCGGTGTTTCTATTGTACTCTTTCTTTCTTTATGCCTCATTGCGAGATTTACGACGCATCAACTTGGTCATTACCTTCAGTTTCGTTTTTCAGTGTTCTCATGCATGCGTAATGCACAATAAAACTATTAAATAGTAGCTGATTTTCCCGGTTTCCCTCGGATCATGAATGAAAAGATACAAAGAACAGTTGATTCTTAATAAAATGTGAAAAAAATCTTATATATATTATTAAATAATATATTTGTGTAACAATTTAATGTAACTGTTGATGTATTGCAAAAAATAAATTCGCACATACCGTTCAAATTTCCGTTGGATTTAGGTTCCGGAGTCGTGAAAAAGGTGCCTGGTTACTAATAACACATAAGTTATGCCTGTAAACATGAATGACTATGCGTGTGATTTTAAAAACTCAGACGTATTCCATTGGATAGACATGAATTGTTTTAAACGCAATTCCAATGTGTCGAAACGCGGTCGAGTGCGGAATCGTTTTCGAAAAGTATGTAATCACTGAAGTCAAAAATAACGTGAAGGTGAATTTAAATATTTTATTTTATGAAACAGCTTTGTAAAATACTTGAGAAATATAAAAAATGATAAATTTGTTGTCTCCTTCCATAATGTGTGGTTCATTCATCTTTTTCAATGAAGGACACCAGGAAGACAGCAAAGGCGGATGAGTATAGTCGTCTACCATTATTTTTCATTGAATAGGAATGCAAGGGCTCCATTTATGCATGTGTTATATTTAAGTATATTCTTCTTACTGGTACATTTTCCGATACAGCGGGAGAATAGAGTGGTCCAGCTCCGCTATGAAAACACCTAGTCGTATCACATGGTTTTATGCATCCACTTAACGCGCCAAACTCGCTTGTCTGTGTAATGAGATTTCTTGACTTTTCACTATTTACACTATATATCACGTACTAATTGAGATATCATTTCGGTTTTCGTATGTAAACAATGTGAATTTACAAATCTAAAAAAAGATTTTGGAATTTTTCGATATTTTATTTTTAATGTCTTAAAGGTGCTGTAGAAATGTTTTCAGTTGTTAGTCGTTAGCGCTAAAGTTGGAATACTTCACACACTATTTCCCGAATTAATTGAGATATCATCTGTGTTTATGTATGTAAGGTTTGTTAAATTAACATCCCAAAGCAATTTTCTGGAAATTTCGATTATTGAATTTAAATGGGTGGAAAAGTGTGGAAACATTTGGTTTGTTTTCCTAAATAGTTGACCCATTCATCGAAGATAGAAAGATTAAGTATGAACTTGAAATTTTGAAGCGATGCTTGCTCCTTATATATGAAAGATAAATAAAATATATATAAATTTTTTTCTCGAAAAGAACAATTGCAAACTTCGTATAACCACGTGGAGGACAATAAACTAATTTACTATCCGTATGCGAACAAGGCGCCTTCCCATCATTCCAAGCAAGAGCCAAAGGCCAATGGTGGATTTCATATTTATAAAAATACCTAACTGATATGTGCTTGTATCCATTTATTATTTCAAAAAAGTCGTAGGTGTTAAATGTAGTCAGAATTCGAGGTAAACTGTAACAAAAGTATTAATGAAATTCTCACCCATGTATAAATCCGCCTCTACTCGAAGGAAAACCAGAAAAATAACCTGGGTCAGGAAACTCAACACGTAAGGATTTTTCGAAATTTCCATTTTTAAACGGTATACTTTCAGAGTGTGTTTTATATTAAGTCGTCTGATAGAAGATCGTCCGGTAGAAAGTCGTCTGGTAGCAAATCATTTCCATTTTTAAGGTATAAATGAGAATGAAATGTTTTGATTTTTTTTTCGCTGATGAGTAAGTCTGCTTGTGAGACAAGAGAAAAAAATTATCCCAAATCCTTTGGCTCTTTATTGAGACAATATGCTTCAGAATAACCAGCTCCCGACAACGCTTCAGATGGACCATATTCTACCTCGCAACGGAGACAATGAAAAATTCACCCATTCACCCCGGTTGGTTTAGCCTATTCAACTGGCAATTCATTAAAACCCAGTTCATGAGAATAAACGTTACCACTAATTTAAAAAAAAATATTACAAGAAATCTTTTTTGTGTAAAGTCATTAATCATCCACCTTTCTAAACAAAGATCTCCTTTTAGAAAAAAATGTATAAGTATTTGATGTTCTAATAACAGTTATGGCCCTTCAGATACACACCACTTTATTCATTTATAATCCAGTTTTACTTCAGCAAAGGAATAGAATAGAACAACTCTGATCGTTCCTCACGGAGTAAGTAACGTAAAATGAATAATTAAAGAAAATGAATAGAGAAACAAAAACAAAAGATGAAGCAAGCAGAGAAGTTCACGAGAAGAAGAGAGTATAAAACCTGTGTCGAGGTGTCCCAACATGTCTGAAACTCAAGATAATTTATCATTACCTTAGTCTCCTAAAACATTTGGAACGCACCTGTGGGTCGTTGATTAATAACTCTGCATCAAAAGGGCCAGGGAAAGAGAAACTCTTCGTCACACAACCTTTTCAATTCCCTTACACAATAGTTGACCTTCTTTAACGTCACTAGACATCAACAAAATATTTTAAACGGTAGTGGTATGAAAATAATCTTATGAATATTTTTTTTAGTTTATTCTATATATTTTCTTCCCCGCGAACTCTGTAAAATTTTCACCCCGCTACCTCCTCTAGCTTGGAAGCTGATGACATCCCTGCTTTTCTCAAACTCAACAAAAATCTTCATCGTTGTTACCTCTAAATGTGTACCTTCTACATTGGTGAAGGTATTTCTACCTAAATGCTCCACCAAAAGAATTGGACAAACTCGAGAGTCCTACTCGAGAGAAATCGAAAATAAAATTAAGTGACAGAAAGTTATACAAAAATATAAAGAAAATATAAGATCACGAATTAATTGCTTTCTTACAGAAGGCTTAACTTAGAATCTGTTTTTGTTCACTCAAATGACTGACTCATCGAGTCGAATATTCTACTTTTTCCACACAAGTATGTTTTCTTTTCGATGCCCTAGAATTTAGCAAAATTCATTGAACATATGTTAAAGGGATTTTAAAATCACAATTACACATTCATTTAGGTACAAAGAATATTGGAATCACAAATTTTCAAATTTCTTATAAATGCACACTGCTTCGTAAATTTTCCCCAATGTTCTTCTAACAGCATTCTCCTCTAATTTATTAATTCTACAAGTCAGAGCGGAAACACTTCGCAAAACATCATCCACAAATGACCCCAGTTTCATGAACCAATGCTATGATAAGAACTTCATATCTCGCTTCATATCATTCGTATCTCGCTGACTTTGCAACTTGCTCATCGCGAGCAGTACATGTCGAACCATCTAGCGGGTGAACTATGAACCAACACGTGATGATGGGAAACCGCGCCAAACACAAACAAACCTACACTTGAAAATCATCACGGAAAACAATCCCATCTACTTAATTCCCGAGTTTTCATGTAAACTTATATTTTTTTTTTAGAACAAGGATTCGATGAATATACAGTAATTGAGTAGAGTTAGTTAAATTTATGTCATATCAGAATTACCCTCAGACGACTTCCTCAGAAAGCACATGTGGATGGTGTTACACTGATAGGTCGAAAACTCATATTTAATGTTAAGGACATTGAAGAACTATTGCACTACATTTCCACTTTAAAAAAATAGTTTTATTCAGGAAAATACTGCTTTTTTCAACTAATTTCAAATATTTTAATCATTTAATTCCTTCTTGGTCCGATTAATTGGGGGAAAATTGCAGTCACGTAAGAAACTCGAATATTTAACACTTTAAAAGTCTGATCTTAGAACCGCAGATACATTGAACTGGATAAATTACATCTTTGACTTTTTGAATACCATTTTTAACTTTTTAAAAATTGAATTTGGGAAATCTATATACAGCTAACAAAAAAATACTTCATTTCAGAATAGCAGGTAGAATGAAAAGAATTAAAATGAAACATTCGTTTGTTAGCTTTAGATCAGTTTTTCAAATTTTGAATTTCAAAAAGGAATTTATTAGTTGAAAAACAAATGGCCAAAAAATTCAAAGTTGTAATTTCTCCACTCAGGTTTTCTACAGTACTAAGATAAAAGGCAACTACTTCTACTCATAGAAATCTCTTGGATTACGCAGTTGGTAGGCGCATGAGCGCGTAGAGCTCAAGGTCCCGGGTTCGAATCCCGGTCCCGTCTCCCATTTTCATTCGACGTAACATGATTACTTCTACTCAATAAAAGAGGATCGAGGGACGGGCGGTACCTTTGAAATTTCTATGATTCAAATTGCAAAGTTTGTTAAATACAGCGAGAATCACATGAACGATAGATTTTTGCATTTCCCTTTCAAGGCTTCTTCGACTGACAGTGTTTCATCTGCAGCATTGTGTTACGTATTACTCGTATGCTGCATTTATTTAACTGTTCGAAAACTTACCGGAGGAAATTCATCCTTTTTTTTTTTTTTTTTTTTTTTTTTTACGAAAGATAAAGGTCAATGAAAAGCAAGTAACTTCTAGGGGTTTACATTAGGGCTCCATAAAGGGGAGTACGCGCAAGCACCATGTTTGATCTTACATGACATACACAGTACATGGAACGCGCAAATTCACGAATTGTTGTTTATAATTTTGAGTTTTGATCATGAAGTTGCTACTTATACAATATCAACTTGAGAATTTTATTATATAGTGAAAATACATTGAAATCCTATCGTTGGATAATGATTTTTCTACATATGAAACAAATGATTGGAAAATATGTTATGTGATCGAAAACAACTAGCATTTATTATAAAAATCTTGAATTTTACACACAATTTTCTGTAAATATGCAATGAATATGTTATATGTAATAAATTAGAAATATAACTTATTTTTTATTTGTATAGAACACATCAAAACTGATCATGGCAAGTCAAGACAACAACAAAAGAGAAGTACGTTTATTATTAACTTGTTGGTTTCAATAAAACAATCATTCATTAATCACTAAATATTGTTATAAATATTATATCATATTGAAGGGAAAATATAACCTCTTGTACTCATTTAGAGCACTTCAGAATTAGTTATTTAAAATATTTTTCCCTTAATGAGCGTTAAATATTTGTACAATGCGATTACTAAATATGTAATGACTCCACCAACACGGAAAAACCACTTAATTTTTATTAAATCAATTTTTTTTTTTTTTTGAAAATATTCTGCTCCTATTTACCGTGTGTTTATATGCACTCGTCATATACTAGGCCCTTTGCTAAGATAAAATATAGCACTTGCACATACCTATCTCTTTAGAGCTCTACTTACAACTTATCGAGTATAAATAGCTTACGGTTCCTTTTAAGAGTTTTCGCACTATTTACGAATACGGGAGACCACATTTTGTTAGATGCATCGAGACATTACGACTTTCATAACTACCTCCAGAATTAATTCTTCAACACCTCACAAACTATTTGTGAAACACTTTGTCAGACTTTAAACAACCGTATACTTTAAGTTGAATGAATTTGTTTCATGCGAAAAAAAAACAAATCAATAGTCCTCTTAATTTTCACGATAATAGGTTGTAAACATACAAACAAAATCGCATTTTTATACAGTAGTAGATGATTAAGATAAGAAATTTAATGAAAACCGCATTTTTTAAAGTTTACTTAATTTCTGAATAATTAGGATAATATGCGTTACAGCTTCGTATGGCGGGTTGCATATCTAGAAAATACGAGTATGCTACCCAAATATTAGTTATTTAATATTTCTATAAATTGTTAAAAGGTAATTTGTTTAACAATATATCATTTTTTAACAACTTAACCTCGTCTTTATTTTAAGTCAAATGACTTTGTTTCATGTGGAAAAAACCGTAGTCTGCATCTCTTTTAGTTTCACGATCATGGGTAACAAATATACACACAAACCATTTTTATACGAGGGCTATCCTGTAGGCAATCTCCATTTTCTTCACTTGAGTGATCACGTGAGTAGGAGGTGGTCGTATATTGATTTTACGAAAAATGTTTTAACGTATTGTGTAAGTAATAAAATAAATAAAAAATATAAAAATAAAAATAATATCTCACATGTTTTTTATTGTTTCTAATTATCAGTAATACCAATTATTTTATATGTTCTCAACAATGGTAGGGTTTTTGAAAGTCATATCTAACGGTTCTCGATTCTTCTACGACCTCTGGAAAATCTCATACAGCAGTTCCTGGTGTTACGCAAAAATAATCGAAGCCGAGGATTAAGTGGACTTCGAGCCCCCTCTTCCTCTTACACCGTGTGTTAAAGTGATAAGCTCGTAAGCGCCACCTAAGCTGGCACGGATACAAGGAGGGGGTCATGGGGAATCATCGCCCCCTCCAAAAAATCCATATGTTTTTATGCAGTTGTGATTTTCAAAAAGGTTAATGCAATTAATAAGTACTGCAGTATATTTTTCGAAACGATTGGATAACACACAACGTTCCGTATCCAGTTCCACGATGTTGCAGAGGTGGCGATGGTGGTGCCACTATGGTTGCGAGAGTGGGTGTTGGTGTGAATCAATGATAATATACTCGTGGAAAGATACCTTTGGAGGCCAATCAGTTCTGAATTGTTTTCTGCTCGGCGACGCTTTGCGATGCTACAACAGTTTTTCATTGAATGGCGGTTCTCACCAAGGTGAAGGAAAAGATAAAAACTCCATATAAATTATATTAATTTGAGAGCACGCACTCACTATTTGACCACTATTATTTACTAACATTATTAGTGTATTGTGCAATGTTACCACTCACCAGCCCGGGGTGGAAGAATTAACAACCACTGCACGTGAATGTGACAATGACCGACATAGGCGCTCGCATTGCGGGGTGGCGGGGGGCGGGGGGCGACGATGGCTGGATCAGTATGAAAATTATGCCGAAAACGTTAATCAAAAGTTTACTTTCTATAAATAAAATTAGTAATAAAGTAATATTAAAATTGTTACTATTTATCTTTGTTAATTTTAAATCAACATGCACTAAGAAATAATAATAGCAGGTGTTCTGGAATGACTTGAAATGGCTGTCTAGTGTTTAAAAACATTATAAATATTAATGTAGTCCATTGTACTCTGATATTCTAGAATGCACTCACGTATCACTCAGTTTACGAAAATTTCCTTTCCTCTTTCGGGTATACACCTCAAACCCCACTCTGGAAACATTTCTGCAGACGCCCTTCACTGTAAGCTATTATTCATAGATTTAAGAGGGGAAATACAGGGGGGATCATTTCGCCAACTGGGTCATAGAATTTTTTTGTGGGGGAGGGGTTCGAAATTTTTAACATTGGCCCACACTGCCAAAGCTAATGTCTCAAGAAATAATTACTCTTTCAAATTTTAGATTCAATGGAGAGGAATCCGTCATATTCAGCACCTGTACATACTTAATTTTTTTTAAACTGCAACTGCAGCATCATCTTTTAGCATCAATTCTGTTCTTGTCCTTGAAAAATGAAATGTTTCTCTATCTTAAAAAGGTGAATAATGTTTTTGCATCTTTAATTATAAAAAAGTTTCACATCAATCCCTTTACCCTGTCCCACAAAAAAGTACTTAGAAAGTACTTTTTTGATTAAGTAGGGCAGTACTATAGAAAACCCCTCTTCATTAACACTTACATGACCTAAACTTTATTTAAAATTTTCAAAATTTCTCTGAGATTTGGTTGTTTTCTGTAATGTTCCATGCCAAAAACTATGTGTAGTTACGACCCCGCCTTAAATATTAATCTGTATCCACCTCTGCTAATTAGAGACCTAAATTTCAGGTCTCTACAACTAATATGCTCTTAAGAACAGAAATTTTTATATGGAATGAACATTTTCTCTGAATGTAAAATGCAAAGCATCCAAATTTTCATAATTAAAATATTGGATTGTAAAATTCACTTGGAATGAAAACCTTCAACAGAATATGAAACGCCATCAACCATGTGACACTCTGCTTACCAAAATATGTACCATAACTGCAAATAAATAATCGAAATAAATTTCATTCTATAATAAAGTAAATTGTAAAATAACAATACATGGAATTATGTAAAACTTTGATAAAATTATGTCCATTCCAGTCTCTTTTGGATCAGCGTTCCTCCCGCTACCGAATTGGAAGAGAGCAGTGTTCCTCAGGGATCAGTTTTGAGTGTTACTTTATTTGCAGTGGCCATTGATAGCATAACTTCTGCTGTGAAGAATCCTGTCCAACACACTCTTTTCGTCGATGACTTTGCCATCTTTTGTTCATGTCACAGGTGCGGAGCGACAAGTCCAACTCGTCCTCAATATATTGAATGAGTGGTCAAAGAAGACTGACTTTCGTTTTTCTGCAGAGCAAATTCGTTGTGTTCGTTTTAGTAGGAGATCAAGCATCCTGCCAGAACCTCACCTTACCCTGGGAGAACAACGTTCTCAAATTCTATATTTCAGTAAAGTTCTTAGGTTTAATCTTTGATCAGAGACTAAATTGGATTGAACATCTTACAGACCTAAGAGTGATAACATTAAAGTCTCTGAATCTATTGAAGTGCCTGAGTAGCAGGGAATGGGGTGCTGATCGCTCCTCCTTGCTCCAGGTTTATCGGGCTTTCATAAGATCTCGGCTCGATTACGGCTGCGTTGTATGTGCTCTGCTCGTGCAAGCTATTTAAAAAAGTTGGATAATGTCCACCATGCAGGAATCCGACTAGCTATGGGGGCCTACCGTATAAGTCCCATACCCAGTTTGTACGCCGAGAGCGGCGAACCATCCCTCCGGCGACAACTACTCATGTTACGACACTTTACCCATGTGCGTATTTTACCCGACAATCTGGTACACAACGCAGTATTTCATCCTTCTTATTCTTCTCCTTCTATCCGTTTCTACAACAGACTGAGTGCAACAAAACCTTTTGGATATCGCTCCAAACAAATTTTGGAAACCTCGAATATTCTCGCATCCAATGTCTTACATCAAGGTTTCTGAAAGACNAACATGAAATCCTACTGAATTAAATAACGTCTAGCCAAACTAGACTTCCGGTTCGGCTAGTACCCATGTGTAACATCACACCACAAGCCTTTATGCTGTGTGAGTATTTTTTTTTTTTTGGTAGAAGCGGGATATACATAAATGCCACAATCCCTATGATAGTTTTCGTCGCTGCCACCAGCCCAGTTTCCCAGGCAATCAAACACACGTGTAATAACAATAAATAATGATTTAATACAAATTAAATAGTAATCTGAATTTACAAACGGAGACAAACTTCCAAAATCATCAATACATTTAACAATCTGTTATTACACAAGTAATGCTATCGGAAAGCATTAACTACACTTGGATAAATTTAGTTGAAGACAACTAAATAGTAAAACCCTCAGGTTATATGAACCTTCAAAAATTCTAAGTTGTTTTCTCCTACAACTAACTGATACAAGTTACGACACTCGCAACTAGTAATGACTTCATTAAGACTACCGCAGCAGCCTAACGAACATCCGGTCTCCGCGACCTAGACTAGCCCAGTCACATCTCAGTGCAGGCGGACTTCTACTTCCCCGCGTAAAGGGTCAAAGTCTCGGAGGATCTTCACTCCTCCCAATATATACAGTACAAGAAGTAACGTGATCAGCAAATAACCACGCCTTCGCCGCCACCGTACAAGTACTCCTTTTGGGTCACCCCTTCGGCTTCTAGGAACGCAGAGACTGCGCCGTAGAGGACGAACCGCCATGGGCGTCACCTAGGCGCTCGCAAGCACCTTTTTCAGAGTATCTCATTGTTCTTCACTCACATCCGTCTCAAAATTCTGCTTTTCTGAGGTACACCGAAATTCCAGTGGACCTCGCATAGGTCAACGCCGTATACCGCATTCTCCGAAATCTATTGTACCTTCCTTAGAAGTGAAAGGTGTTCGTTCTAACAATACCTCAATAACTGAAGAGGCTTAGGGTGGGTCCCAAGTTCGTCGCACTTCCGTCTTAGCGCCGACCGGCCACTTTCTGTATACTTCTTAACAATATCCGGCTTATGAAATGCAAAGAAATTCCTGTATTTACTGACGAGTCGAAGCAGTCCGATGGTGTCGGCTGCTCCATGTTCCCCCGTGGCTACCATCTTGGAGACTTGTCCAGCGTTTACACTGCTAAGTGCTACGCAATATTGAGAGCACTACGATTAACAAAGTTCTCCCGAGGTTTAAAGTTCTTGATTTGCTCTGATTCTCTGAGTGCCCTTCAAGCAATCCAGCCGATATGCTGATCCAGAACATCCAGGATGTACTTTTGTCTCCTCAAAGAGATATTATGTTTTGCTGGATTCCCGGACACGTAGGAATCAGAGGACGAGAGGTAGCAAGCGTTTCCACGAAGACAGCATGCCTCAAGAATCGTGTGGATTTCTCTACGTTTCCAAAAGGGGACATCCTAAATTCCATTAAGAATTCTGAGTGAATGGAATAATCAGTGGTTGGCTGTTGAATGGAAAAGCTCCGAATTATCAAGCCCTCGGTTAAGTAATGGAGCAGTTCCTATAGGTCAGACAGGTGCGAGGTGTTACTAATACGTCTGCGAATAGGACATTGTCCTCTCACTCATCGGTATCTCTTGCAACTTGATCAACCAGTATGTGAAGAATGTAGTAGCTTCTTTGACAGTGAGCCACCTACTGATAGCAGAAAATACACCAGAATACGGAGAAACATTGGTCTGGCTGCAGATTTACCAACAATTCTCGGAAATGAAATGGATAATCTTAATAAACTATTGAATTTCATAAGTATATCGGGGCTCCTCCCACAAGTTCTCGGGAGGGTATAAATTTTCATTCTTCTTACCTTTCATTCCTCCTTTTCCTTGGCTGGAAAATTAAAGTTCTCATGATTTATTTATTTATTGATATAATGTATTGGACATCTTCATTTCCTGTCATCTTTGTGTTTAGATATTTGTTGAATTGAGGAGGATGTTTTTAGTGGGTATGATCGAGGTGTTCGGCGAGTCCCACATAGGGGGAAGAGTCATGGCTCTTCCCTATGGGGCAAAAGTACATTTTCCCCCATCTGCAAGGGCTCTAATGACCTAGACGTTGGCAAGTACTAAAGACCCAATAAAAAAAATATTTCCATTCCACTTCTCAATAGCATGGTGGGTCTCTGAGGTTCCTTCATTGTTTTCTATTATTGTTCAGTTAGTTCTTTTCAATAAATGTACAAAACCAGTTCTGGCAAAAACACATCTTCCAAAAACTAGATAAGGTGGGAGTTTTTTTAGGCAATAGCCAAATTCAGGTTTTGTGCTTGACATATAGCCAAATCCAATTTGTTTGGAAGAGATAAAGACCAATTCTAATATTTTAACATTTATGCTCCACTTGTTTATGTATAAATTCAGTCAAGGAACAAAATATATATATTTCTGAAATTTAATATACTTTACTTAAATAATTTTTTTTATTATTATTATTAAAATCAATTGTAAAAAAAGCAGTTGCAAACTTTTTAATACCGCATGGGGGATAATAAACGAAGTTAATCTAAGGAAACAATGAAGGGTCCAAGGACAGTGGCAGATTTAATCTTTTATAAAATAAATTATTTAATAAATACATACTGTTATCTGTTTATTATTCTAAAATGAATTGTTTTAAATATTATGAACAGTAAAAAGTTCAAGAAATAATAACAAAAATATTAATGACATTCCCACCGACCAAAAATCCACCACTAACTGGAGAAAACCCGGGCCAGGATGGGGTAAATAAGTATCTTAAAACATTACAAGCAAATAAATATTAATACAGTTTAAGAATAAATAAGTTTTTATACATTTTGGCATAATACAAAAAAAGTAAACTGTTGTTATAGAATTAGGGGTTTCAGGTCAAGTACTGTGGGTGGTACAATAATATTATCTTCTGCATTAACCTCCCTTCCCACTTCCTCAAATTGTGAGACAACACAAAAAGAAGAAATTTCTCTAGTACCTTCTGGGCTAAAGAAGACAAAAGTGCCTTAAATGTGTTCTTCCCTTTTTTTCAGCAGAAGTATTTATTTACAAAATATAAAATAACTGAAATAGAAATAAAAACACAAAATAGGCATTATAAATAATATCAGACACTTTATTTCCTTATGAATTTGATTTTTAATGAGAAATTAAAAATGTGTGTAACATTTAAAATTAATAATATATAAACATTACTTGAATTATCATTGAATTATTAAAATTTGTAACNTTGGGGCTTGTCAACATCAAGGTCATTAGAGCCCTTAATTTTTCTTTAGGTGACATAAATATTGATACCTTATTGGATGATAACATATTGGTAGATAAAATTATATGCATGCGAATCAAAATTGAAAAAAAAAATTGTCATAAATCACCCACAAAATTCAAAGTTGAAAGTATATTTTCAGAAAATCAGAAATAAACTTCAAACTAAAATTAGATTTTCATGAGACATATTATGGACATATTCTGAAAGACAGAGGTGAATCAAAGAAAATTTGGAAGAATATAAACAATGTTACAAATCAAAGTTTAAAAACAAACAGTAAGAAAATGGAAATATAATAAGAAATCCTGAGACCGGCATAACATAAACAGTAGTTGGTAGCAAATGAATTTAATACTCACTTTCATGTGTTGTTGGTAAGTTCAATATATTGTTGGTAAGTTCAATATATAAAGAGTGATAAACCAAATAACTTGAATAAAGTCGAGTATGAGAACAGTTTTATTCAGAAATTTTCTGAAAAATCAATGTTTTTGGAAGCTGTCAATAATGAAGATTTAATAGATGTATTCGTTTCTTCAGAAAAAGCAGCATCTCACCTGGTAATGATAATATTAATATGTTAATTTAAAAAATTCAATCTGAAAAATTTTGTTATATTTAAGTAACTTGTTTTAATTCTGGTTTATAAATTTCCATAAAAGCAATGGAAAGCTGTAGTAATTCCCATGCATGAAAACAATTCCAGAAAGAATTGTAATAATTATATACCGTCATATCTACTTTTGACTTGTGCTTAGAAATTGTGAAAAAATTGATAAAATTTCTCCAAACAATAATTCTAATTAAAAATCAATTCGGGTTAAGAGGAGGTCTACATACAGAGATTGCTCTAAGAAATTTCATTGAAAAATTGAATACTATGATTTGAATTCAGATAAGTCACAGGCTTATTCTAAGACATAAGGAAAGCTTTTGATAGAGTGGACCACAAAATACTATTAGAAAAGTTATTTAATCATGAAATCCAAGGTATTGTGTATAAATGACTTAAGATTTACTTAACAAAAAGAGTAGGGTACAAAAAACTTATCAAATTATATAGAATTTAGCAAAAAACAAAAATGGAATACCCCCATGGGTCTGTCCTTGGAGCAAATTTATTTTCCATCACATTAATAATCTTCTGTTGTAATAAATAAACAATAAATTGTGATGTCTGCTTTAAAGTTCAAGTACCTTCTTTTGCTCATGATACACCCTAATGTCAGGTGGCAACTGACTGGGAAATAGTAAGATTCAGTTTTAGAAAGCTGTAGATATAGTAAGATCCAGTGGTGGTTTACTAAAAATCACATACTAATAAGTCCCGGAATAACTTTTTTTTATAAATTTTGGTTACAGGATTGGAAAAAGTTTTAATGTTAATAAAGTATTTTTATTTTTTGAATAAAATATGTGAAATAAGTCTATTGCAAGTTATATATTTCTCATTGGTAAACAGTATATTTGGGTTTTGTGTTGGGAAGGAACTTATGAATCTAATACCCATCCAACCTTTTTAAAACACACATGTATAATAAGATAAATGTCTAGAAAAAAAACAGAACTGTCATCTCCATTATTTGAGAGAAATTCTTCCTTCGAAACATTTATTAGCTTTCAAAATCTTTTTTACATTTAAAGTGGAAATTTTCCTTAAAATACTAACCTATGTAATATGTTAATACCCAAACTAAATTTCACATTTTCAAAAATGTTTAACATTTATTTAAGTTTATTTTAACAAAAAACATTGATTTAAGGCCAAAAAATTTTCAGTAATGTACCAGTAGAAATCGAAAGTTGCAAAAGTTATTTTATGTTTTAAAATGAAATAAAACACATACTTTGTAGAGCTACATAATCTTTCAAGTTACAGTATTGCTTAAAAGCTCTAATGAAGAATTGTATATCATCCACAAAATAAAAGTATTTAACACATAGTTTATATGATTCCAGTTTAGTTTTGAGTTTAAAATGTTTGTAATGATGTTTCAAATTTTCAATTATTAAAATAATTCACATTTCAATTCAAAACATTTTGTTTCATACAGATAATGTGGTAAGATATTTAATTTTTATTTAATTGTTTAAATCTGCAGCTTGTGCACTTAAATTGTCTTTTAATGAAAAGTGAAGGAACCTCTTATTGACCCAAGTTTATTTTCTTGAAAAATGATCTATTCTTGTTTCTTTGTTTTTCAAAAATAGTAAAGCTGTACAATTATAAAAACAATTTAAATTAGTAATTCTAAGAAAAATTAATGTAAATTTTGTTGTTTTGTATAATGTAAAATGATATTTGTAAAAATGTTGTTTTTAAAAAGTAAAGTTTAATTCTATTCTATGCCTGTAGAAAAATAAAATTGCTAGTCATCCAGCACACTTAAACGAAAATATGGGCAGTAGGTCTGACTCTGCGAGGAATGATAAGCACAGATACTCAGTGTGAAGGTTGCACTGCCATTGCAGTCCCCTAGCCACTGAAATACAAAAGAAAAGATCTGCATTCCACAAATAGTCTCTTGTGGTCTTAAGGACAGGAAGTTTGTTCACAGTCTCTGGTGGTTGCAGGAACCTTCACAAACTACACTGTGCTATGCTGCTGTAAAACCAGTTACAAATGGTTACTACGTATCATATCAAATTCAGGCGACTATTCTTCAATAGTTTAACTCTGCTATTTTCTGAGAAGTATTGGAATCATTTGTTTTATTGTATTAAAAACAGTCATAATTTGTCATGGTGTTAGAATGATAAAATATTTAGAAATAATTAGGGGTTGAGCAACCATGAAACCTTAACACTAATCACTCAAAAAAAGAAAACAAAAAAATCAAATAAAATTGCCACATGTATTTTCTCTCTTAAAATCTATTACTGAAAATATTTCCTAATTACATGTACAAAAATACATTGGTTAAAAAATTAAAAGAGAAGATCAGGTAAAAGTAAAATCGTTCAGTTTGTAAATTGTGAATGGTTCACTGAAAATGGTTCATTACTTGGTACATTACTTGGTACCAAAAAAATAATATTTACACCAAAAATAATACCCTTTCCATTGTACTATGTTCTATATTATTTTCAATAACTTTTTCAGTGGGGAGTAAGAATTTACACTACACTCTCTCCCAAGAGGAATGATTAGAAAAATTTAGACTAGCTTCAATATATTTAAAAACAGTACTCTAAATATTTTCATTAATTATAATAATCCTCGTTTTACTATTATAATTAATAAAATTACACTCAATATTCCATTCATTCAATATTCTCATGACACAAATCTTAAATATAACAAAACAAGATAAAATTGTTCATAGGAAAAACACATGTTTCAATGCTAAAAGGTCTATCTTTACATCAACAACCACAACAATCAAATCCAAACAAAGAAAAATATATTACATCTTAAACATATAATAAAAATTGAAATAAAAATCTTTTTATAAATTAATAACATATGTAAGTCTCTTTGGCACAATAGATATTTACATACAAAGGAATGCAACATGAAATGTTGTACTTTGGAGAATATCACTTTTTTTCACTTCAGCTCTTCACAGAATCAAATATGGTATTACCACACACATCACTTACATAATAGTGCAATAAAGCTAAAACCATTAATTTTTAATTTAAAAAAAATTTAATGTCTTAGAATTTTCACTCAGTCAGACCATTAGCACTCCGATTGATCACCCATTTCCTGAAAACTATCAGATCGAGTCAGTTCCGTAATGTAAGCACGAGGTGATTTAGACAGAACCACAGGACTAGGCTCCTCTTCTTCCTCCTCTTTGGAAGTATCTTCAAGAAAACTAGCTTCTTCAAATGAACTTTCTGTATGAAAGAATGCAAGTCACATGTATGATGAATAGTATCACACAAAACATTGGTTTTGGCAGCGAGGCCAGAAATATACACTTTTTTTTTTCCAAATCACAGTCAAGAAGAGTTTTCACCCAATTAGAGATAGAAAAACTGCCAATCAGGTAGTCAGTCTATCTACTCTCAAAAATACTTTTCAATAGTTCAGAGGTGAACTGGATGCTTGCTGTAACAGATCTTTTACAACTACTATTCTCAGAAATCCTATTTGCCAGTTCAAATTGCTATTCTTCTAACAATTATTCTCATTAATTAGAGGCAGCTCATTCTCACCCGTCGACAAATGCAACAAAATTTGAAGCGCACTTCTACAACATTCTATTACTGAGATGGTAACTTACCAAAGTACACAAGCGTCTTGCCTTGTTCCCCTCTCCTTGAAGTACAGTTATTATGTAAATTAGTTAAGTTAGCAGACATCTCAGCAATAGGATGTCATAGAAGTGTGAGTTTTGTTTGATTCCTCTACCTCAGAAAAAAAAATAGTCCTAACAAACTCAATTGTTAATTTTATTGTAATTTATACCAGAGCACAGGATTTTGAGAATTACAGTACAAGGAGATCAGTTACAGAAGTGTATCATTCTCAGCTACAAGAACTGCAAGATCCTAAACAACAGATTTGGATTGGCGTTCTAGCTGATTGGAAGTTTTTCTGTACTAGATAAATACAATATGAATTTTGCTCTTTAATCAATTGGACTCATAGGGATTAGTTATTAGGCTTATAATGAATTAGCACTCAAGACTTATTGTGCACTTACCATTAGTAACATACATATATAAATATACAATATAAGGGTCATTCCATATCAAATCAACACAGGGTCTAAACACCACCATCACTCATTTTGATAAAATTTAGTAGGGAGATAGTCATCATGTAGATTAAGTGAAACCATTACATAAAAAAGGAAATAAACATGTTGGAAACTATCGATCCATGTCACTATTGCCAACTTTCTCAAAAATCCTGGAAAAACTCTTCTATAAGAGACTTTTAGACTTCTTATTGCATAATTCTTTATCAAACGATCAGCACAGTTTAGAGAAATCCTTTTCAATTAACAGAGTCATATTTTCTTTTCTGAATGATGTAACCAATTCTCTTGACTGTGGAGATAATCCACAAGGTATTTTTCTTGATTTTCTGATAGAATTCAATGTAATCGATCACGAAATTCTTCTCTCAAAACTGCACTCATACGGCATTTGTGAATTCCCACATCAATGGTTAACTTCCTACTTGAAAGATAGGCATCAGCAAGTAGAAATTTCTCATATTGAAAATAAAGTATGTCAATATTACCTTTCAGAAACAAAGCGACTAACTTGCGGAGTTCCTCGAGGTTCAATTTTAGGCCCTATCCTCTTTTTATTATATGTAAATGATATGTCACCCACCACGCCCAATTACAAAATGATGCTCTATCTAACCCCTCGTCTTGGTTTCATTCAAATTGTCTCATCGTACATGTCATTTAGCAATAGTGTAGTGAATTCCTTACTCCTACATCCCTTTCACTAAATGGAACCCAAATAAAATCAGTCAAGATAAAATTTTTATGGCTTCATATTCAGGAAAATGGAATTGCCATATTGATCATTTGAAATCTGAACTAAGCGAAATATGCTAAGCATTCTAAACTTTAGCCAACATTGTTAGTCAATGCATTTCTCACTGTATGTATTTTGCAAATGTATACTCTCATTTACGGTACGACATTATCTTCTGGAGTCAATCCACTCAGAGCATTCAAACTTTTAGAATTAAAAAGAGAATAATTCAGATTATTGTAAATCTCAACCCCGAAATTCATGTAAACCTTTATTTAGAGAATTAAATATTCTCCCTCTCCCTTGCACATACATTTATGAAGTAGTCGTGTTTCTTAACAAACAGAACTATTAAAATCCCACCCCTGCTTTAGAAGAAATAGTCTAGTTGACAAACACAACACTCGTAGTAAGACTAATATTCATCATTCTGGCATGTAAACAACTCTTTGCCAAAGAGGCCCTAATCATTCAGGAATAATTTTGTATAATTCCCTTCCCCAAAATCTAAAAGATAAGTAAATTTAATCTCTTTAAATCCGTGGTTAAAAGCTTTTTAATGTTCTATTGTTTCTATAATGTAAAAGAATTTACAGAGTTTAATAAATGAAGTTAGAGTTTCAATTTCCTAATAAATATTGTTTTCCACATGACTTCGGATGATGTAAGTGATGTTAATATCTCTTATACTTATCACGCCATTGTTATTGTACCCTAGATATTGATTAAATTCCTTTTTCATGCATGTTGATTTCGCTCCCTTTGTTTATTAATAGTTTTATTTCTAACTGTACTCAACCTTGTCATGGTTGAGTACATTATCTCTGTAGACCCGTCCCGGCCCAGGTTTTCCTCCGGGTAGTGGCAGATTTTCCTTGGGCAGGAATGTCATTAATACCTTTGATTTATTAATCTCAAATTTTTACTGCACTAATATCTACAATTTATTTTGAATAATAAATGGATAATAGTAGGTATTTATTAAATAATTTATTTTGTAAATATTAAATCCGCCACTGCCCATGGGCCCTTGATCGGAATTGATGGGATGGTGCCTTGCTTGTCTCAAGAGAGTAACTTAGTTTATTGCCCCCCACGTGGTCATACACAGTTTGCAACTGCTTTTTTTATGATAAAGTTTATTTAAGAAAAGAACAAAATATTCTTGTAAAATTTCTACCTGTTTGGAAGTAACAACAATGTAAAATTTAAACAAAATGCCTCTACACAAAACTTTTGAATTGCTTTGGAAGCTTTTTTAATTGAGATAGAGAGCTGGTAAAGGTGTCATTTTACAAATTATTTACTATGACTTGCTATATAACATAGGTCAAAGAGGAAAAAAATTAACATGTTCAAAATCGAACTTCTGAGTTTTAATTTCTCAGAATGTGCTGCTTTGAAAATTTTCAGTTTATATTACATCCAATTTATATCCACATTAGACCCCTCTGGTGACTCAGGTGGTAGCATTCTTGCTCTTCACCAAGTCATCCCCAGTTCAATTCCCAGTAGGGCCAGAAAAATTTGTAGCTTTTCACATGTAAGTTCCAGTTTGTATAGCTGTGACTACTGAAAAGCAAACCTTCCTTCCTCTATCCACCTCCTCCCAGTATCAATAACTCTAACTATTACTATCCACATCTATCAACCCCTCCACATGGGCCAAGTTGTTGGTAAACCCAACTAACCGGCCCACCTACTAACTATAGCATACCACCTAACTCCTACCTTCTATTGCTCCATGTAGATAAGTTTCATTAGCATGCTACATTTCCCAGTTACAAATACTACAATGAACAAATATTAGTCACCTGGGAAAATATGAATGTGGGATGAGAGTGGGTTCTGTGTTAAAACAATAAAAGAATGTAAGTTTCTAGCAGAATGTGCGGAACTCTTAATTCTTCCTTAATGTTATTATTTGCTCCAGTATGATAATTCAAAGTATGAATTGTGAGATAAGCATCTCAATGTTACATTTTGGGAAGTTCAAAGTAATGTGGAGCTATTGATGTAATATTGCATGACAAATTCATCAAAAATAGCCACTTCTTAAAAAAAGGAAAATGATGAATGATGCTCAGATTTAATCATAAAGGATTATGAGCATTAAAATGAATAGAATGGATTAATTTTTAAATTAGATTTATTATACTGTTAATACTGTATTCTTCTTGCGGCAATGGGAGACTTGCCTATTTCTGGAATAGATGCACGTAAATGAACCATCTCTGGTTACAATGAAGTACAGATTTTGTGCCTAATATTCTCAACAAAGTTATTGCTTTTCTTCACAGGACAGAAATATTGTTTCTTCTTTTGCAGTTTTGGAGAATGATTCACTCATCCAGTCTCTGCCATTTGGACAACAGGTCCCTCCTTGAATTTGTTAGAAGCCAGACTATCTCTGTTAAGCACAAATCTACTATCTACTAAATTTTCAAAGATGCGTATTTTCAGGGATTAAAAATCAAAAGTTTGATTTTGAACTGTTAATTTTTTTCCTCTTTTACCAGTGTTATATGGCATATCCTAGTAAAGATCATTAAATAAGTTATATAATGACACCTCTACCAGCTCTCTCTCTCTCTCAATTAGGAAAGCTTCCAGAGCAATTCATAAGTCTTGTGTAAAGCCGTTTTGGGATGTTTTGTTTAAACTTTACATTGTTGTTCTTCCAATCAGGTAGAAATTTCACAACAATATTTTGTACTTTTCCCATTTTCTAGATGATGGTTACTTCCTTACAAAATTTCATCAATATCCGAGATATTCATGTAAAAAATATATTAAAACTGTTGTGATTTGACAGGGAATGGTCCATACCCAAATTAATACTCTCACAATGTCCTGAGCACATAATAAATGGAAATAGTCCAAATAAATTCTCAAGATATTTCTAAGTAAGAATATGAAATTAATTTTTCATATTTCTATCCTGGATGTAAAAACCAATATTTCTTATGTTAATCATAGCTAATACTGTGAATACTAAATAAAGATAATATTAAAAAGAATAAAATATTTATTTTAAACTATTACATAAATAAATTATTTGTGAAAGACATACCATCAGTCTCGCCTTTAAAAGCAAAAAAATACTTCTTTTTTCTATCATTTCCAAGTTTGCTCTGAATAAAATCATCTTGATCAGTTGGGTTTAGATGCCACCAAGATAAGGTAAATATAAGAACGATGAAAAATAGATTGGAAGAGATTCCAATAGCTGCAGATAACACTGGCCAATGAAACATTAAATATCGCAAGCCAGTAAAATGGGCGTATATTTCCAGAGTAGCAGAATATAACTCAATGTGGCGTGACTGAATTTCAACATACATGTCTGTAACTGGGTGATTCTGGAAGAAAAAATATATATTAATTACTCTCCCATACTGGCCCAAAAACTAATATTATAAAACCAATTAATTTCTGGAAATGAATGTAAGAAAAAATGTATAACCAAAAATAAATATGAAATTATTAACCAGATATTCATTACATTCAACAAATACCACAAGTTTCCTCAGTGTTCAAACAATACACGCACAAAAAGAAAAATATACATGAAAGATAAGCACAAAATATGTCGAGAGAAATCTTTAATTTATTGAAGTGAAGAGGAATCTTCAGTGACACAAGTGTAACTGGGATGTATGCCACTTTCAACATGTACACTTGTGAGTAGCACACAACTTCTCAGTCAAATTTTTTAAAATGAAATGCGATATCTTTATAGAGATAAACTTGAATAATTTAGTTTTTTATTAAATGGCACTTGTTCTATTCACCTGATCTTCTTCAAAATCCAAGAATAATTCAATATTTATAGTTTGTTTTTCCTCTGTAGAACCATAAATTAACATTGGAGACAGAATCAAAGTTTTCAAGACGTGTAAAAAGCCACTTCGATAATGAAGCATTGCAGAACGACACGAACTATCAATTAACACACCACTTTTTCCTCTCATTTCTGCACAAGTCATAAACATTCCTACAAATAAAGAATAATATTAATTTCAATAATCCACAATATGACCATAAAAATTGTATTTATAACACATGAATGTAATCAACATTTAAATAATAAAATGGGACAACCTAGTTCCTTATTTGCAGGGGACTCTGGCATTTCCAAATTAACATGGATTTTGTAGGACTGGCCAACCATAAGAAGTTGCTGTTTCCGTGTCAGTCGTACATGAGCTGCAGGAAAACTGCAAATACCTTTGAGTTCATCACAGGACCTATTAAATGCAAACACATGAAAAACAAGAAAATATGAGAAGAAATATATCTCAGTATGTTTTCCTCAGCATGAATATCTCTTGGCAAGTCTGGACTCACTTAAATTGAAGATGAACAGGTCTTGAATGAAATATTGATGGCATGTAAGTGTTGTAGAAAGCAATATACAGAAATATAGCAATCCATATTATAACAGCAGCCACGAAAGCTAAAATGGCACCTTTGAAAACAAGATCCCTAAATGAATACACTCTGGAAACTGTCTTCAATCTGTAATTTTCAACGATTCGTTCGAGAATACGAAAACGCGCCATCCTTAACGTCAGAACTTTTCTCAATGCTGATGAGTTTTCTCAATCAGAAAAAAATATACTCTTTCTTTGACCGAACATAGTTCAAAGTCCAAATTCTTTAATTTGATTATGAAGTTCCATTTAAAATGAAGTCCGGGTAGTTCTGCCAGTTCGGCGATGACTAAGCATAAAGAACAAATAATGGGAGGAAAGAACTCATGAAATCAACTCCGAATTCACAAGGCGAAATCTGACAAGTTTCGACTTTCGATGTCAAGTTCCAGCTGCGTATTCGAGTACAAACCTTTCGAGTTCAATGCGTTCAAGATTTTTCATGCACGTTTACAGCCGCGAGATTCAAAGAATGACTAATTATGACAAATTTGAAATAAAATCAGCTGAAACGTCAAATTTGTTTTCGAAAGTCCGAACTCGTCATTTATGTGCTTGGGGCCACGGTTGAAGGGCAAAAATGTAAAAATTTCAACAAAAAATGATGTACTTCTATTTAAACATGTCTCTCTGCTTGTAGTTTGCTGATGTTGATTGTCATTAAAGATACAGTATGATCAATTTTGAAGCTGTTTGTGTTTGTGAAAAATAAATTATTAATATCTCACCCCTGCTTTAGAAGAAATAGTCTATTTCCATGCATTCTGTTTTTGTTTCTTTTTATTCATAATAGTTTATTTATAAGGGAATGCAACCTTGGCATGGTTGTGTACATTATCCCTGTTGCCCCATCCTGGCCCAGAATTTTCTCTAGTTTTTCTTCAGGTGGAGGCGTATTAATACATAACTGGGAATGTTATTAATACATTTGTTCTCATTAATCTCTTATTTTTACTGCGTTAAAAGTTTACATACAATTTATTTCAAAAACAATAAATAAATAAAAGCATGTATTTGTTAAATAACTTATGTCATAAAACTTTCTTTTTTTTTTGCCACTGCCCTTGGGATCACAATTGATGGGATGGTCTCTTGTTTGTTTCCAGAGAGTATCTTAAAGCTTATTGTCATACACAGCTTTTTTTAATGGTTGCTTTATTTAAAATTAAGTTATTATTCTTCTTTTCGCATGTTAAATCAGAGATGAGGACTCGCACCCTCCTTTGGTCGAATCTTGTTTTTTCACTAGCAACCCTAACTAAACGATGTATTTCACAATATTATTCACTACTGTATTGCCTTTTGCAAAGTTTTATTGGTGAAATAATTATAATGGTTGCTTGACTGGACTTGGTTGAAAGCGAGGATAATGTTCCGAGTTATACAAAATTCATTTCTCACAACAGGTATAAGATTCAGTCATGGTGGGAGGAGGAAGGATTTGGGAATTAAACGAATAGGGAGAAATTTAAATTCTAAGTCATGCAGTTTGGCTTATATTTCTCACCAAAACAGTAAGATATATTTACTATACCAGGCAATGACATATTTACAATTATGGACAGTTTTTTTGTTATAGTATTGAAGAGTATTGAACTCCACTCAGAATAGACTTAAGTACATGTCCGCAACAGATATCTTATCCCCAAAGTAAGATGTCAATTTCACTGCAGGATAAAATTCCAACAACTCCAAAGGACACGCTGTACAACAACTGAGCTTTTGAAACAATGCGGTCAAAACAAGGGCAGTTTGCCCAGTGAAATGGGGCATCCTATAATAAAAAATCAATAAAAACTTGTATAACATATAAAAATAGTACTGCTAATTTGTCATGTTGCCAGCTCAGAGGATGGACCCCATGAGGATAAATTACTGATGAAAAATAATTGATTATGAATCATTGTCTGAGATTATTAAAATTCAGTAACTGAATAAAGTTCAGATTTATTATAAATTGTAAAAAAATTAACAAATCAACAAACTGAATAAAGTTAGGAAAATAATAATAAGTGTACAAACAAAAAAAGCAGTCACTAATAAAAAAAAGCATAGAGCATCTGAATTTTCACAACACGAAAGGGAATAGTTCAGGTAACATGAAAAACTAACCCCAAGATTCAAGTAACCTTTTGTTTAGGGAATGAAATACCCTACCTATTCCTTGCATTCACCTTATGAAATAAAATAAATAAATAAATTTATAGTCAAAAAACAGTACAAACTGCGTCCAAACAGTCCACACGGAGGAAAAAAACTAATTTACTCTCCGGAAACAAGCAAGGGACCATCCCATCAATTCTNGAGGCGGATTCAAAAAATTCAGCAAAAATTCCTAGATAAGATAAAAAGTTAGCTGCGAGTTATAATACTAATAGAATGTCAAAATGTTTGTAATTTTAAGCAAAAAATTACATGTACAAGTTATTATCACACTATAGATTACTCTGAGTATAGTGTTTAAAAATCATAAGAATTGAAATAACACTAAATTCACGATTTATTGTTACAATAAACCCGCCCCTAGACAAAGCCTAGAGAACCTGTATGATAAATCCGCCTCTACCAGAAGGAAAAACGGAGAAAAACCCGGGCCAGGATGGGGCTACAGAATTAATGTACACAACCGTGCCAAAGTTGAGTACACATAAAACTAAATTAATATGAGCCATAAGACAACAAAATCATGCAAGAAAATAGTTTTTGAAATTATTATAAGTTGTTTAAAAAGTACTACAA